>DF239799.1:194712-323237 GCA_000507305.1 Breviolum minutum Mf 1.05b.01
TAGGTAGGTAGGTAGGTAGTTAGTTAGTTAGCTAGTTAGTGAGTTAGTTAGTTAGTTCGTTAGTTAGCTAGCTAGTTAGTTAGATGGCTAATGAGTTAGTTAGTTAGATGGCTAATGAGTTAGTTAGTTAGTTAGTTAGTTAGGTAGGTAGTTAGTTCGTTCGTTCGTTCGTTCGTTCGTTCGTTCGTTAGTTAGTTAGTTAGTTAGTTAGATGGCTCATGAGTTAGTTAGTTAGTTAGTTAGTTAGGTAGGTAGGTAGGTAGTTAGTTAGTTAGCTAGTTAGTTAGTTAGTTAGTTAGTTAGTTAGTTAGTTAGTTAGTTACTTAGGTAGGTAGGTAGGTAGTTAGTTAGGTAGTTAGTTAGTTGGTTAGTGAGTTAGTTAGTTAGTTAGCTAGCTAGCTAGTCAGTTAGAAACCCTTCAAAATGCTGCAAAGTGCAGGTGTTTTGTACATTTTGACTGGACAATATGCTTCGCGCCACAGCGGCGTGCCATTTTGGAACATCGGTACTTCAAAAAGTGGCCCGAGAGTGTGGTTTGCACATTTTGACTTACAAATTTTTTTCTCGCCATAGCGGCGTGCAATTTTTCCGGATGGGAACGTCCAAAATTGGTCCGCGATTGTGGTGCTTTGTGCATTTTGAGTTGAAAATATGCTTCGCGCCACAGCGGCGTGCCATTTTTCAACATCGGAACTTAGAAAATTATTCCGATTGTGTGGTGTTTTTTGTGCATTTTGACTGGAAAATGGGCTTCGCGCCACAGCGGTGTACCATTTTTTGACATCTGAACTACACAAATCGGTCCCGCCCTGAGGTGTTTTGTAGATTTTGACTTGAAAATGCGCTTCGCGCCACAGCGGCGTGCCATTTTTCATCTGTTTGCTGAACAGCTACCTCCGCACCCGCCGCTTTAGCGAGGCTACTTTTCGAACATCAGGAACCACGAATCATTGAGAAAACACAGCGATTCGCGACTTTCCTAACATTTGGCGCATGTGGATCTTCTTTCTAGTGACTCTACTCGCGTGTTGATCTTCCTTCTGCTGACTTGACATCTTTACTCTGCTTTTCAACTCTGCATATTGTCGGAAGTTAGACTTCTAAATTTCCTTCGACTAAATTTTAGTAAATTGTACTTTGATTTTTCGTGCTGCTTTTATTTGAATTTATTTCCCGCTATATATATATATAATATATAGATTTTCTTTTTTAATACGTTTTTAAAAAAATTGGTTTCTGATAAGCGATTAGCTTTTCCATGCTGCATTCGGGGTTCCTTTCTCCGTTTCCCGAGCGCTCCAGGAACACATGTTGGGCTCAGCGCGCACGCGGTGGTCCAAGAGTCTATTCAAAGTAATTCCGTCTTTTTATCTTCGAGGCACAGCAGTGCAATTTTTTTCTTTGTTTTGCTGGTGAAAACGATCCTAAATATTGTCTGTATGCAGTTTTTAGTTTTTATCAGACATGCACTGGCACACGTTCACAAATTTTTCATGTCAGAGTGATTTTCAAGGATTTTGTTAAGTTTTTCTGATTTGAATGTAATTTTTTCGGATTTTTGCTAGGGTTTTCTCATTTGAATGTCATTTTTTGATGATTTTTTTTTCGTTTGAAAATTATTTTTCAACGATTTTGTTAAAGTTTTCTCAATTGAATAGTTTTTTAAGGATTTTGTTGGGGTTCTCTCATTTGAAAGTTATTTGGTGCGATCATTAAGTGATCACTTGTTTCTGTGCAACCCTCTTTATGGACGTCCCCACCAGTTACATGTTCAACACCTCCCCCCAAAAAAAACACACAGGCAAATGATTTTTCAAAAGGGAGGGAAATTTGTTACATGTACATCCCCAACACAGAGGAACAAAAATATGACCATGAAACCTCACCCCCTTTATTTACATGTTCCGCATTCGCAGTTTGAGAACTATTTTTTGATTCTATCGGTGATGGTGCTTGGTCAATTCTGTTTGGGTTTTGTTTGGTTAATTTTGCGAGCATTGCGTTAGGACCGTAAAATGTAACGTACTTTCTGTACCTCTTTAGATTCAAAACGACGTAAACATGTAATATTACAATTTTACGTTGGCACCATGTTGACCACGTAAAAATGTAATATTACCATTCAAAATGGAATATTACATTTTTACGTGTTGCCCTCAAAAATACTAGATTATTGGAGGGGGGGTATTGGCACATTTGTCGTTTTTGTTTTTTTCTCAAAACTCGCGCTTTAGACTCTGAAAAATGTAATTCACATTTTTTCTTACAGACACAGATGAACCCATGCTTTCGCCTGTTCTTCCTGAACGCGATGTGTTTGCATGCTGAAGGTTTAAGATCAAAGATCCTCGTAGACTCGTAAACAAATCATTATGTTGGAACCCGTGCTGGAAGCAAGGCAAGACACCGCATCATTCAACGCCCTGATTTGTGAAACCATTTTCACCATCGCCGGAAAAAAACCCAACCAACACCATTCGAGTTGTTCCACATGCGTTTTTGTTGGACCGTTGGATTGTTTTTTTGGGTAAACGTCATTTGTATGGCAAACATTCCGGGTCAATGGGATGTCACCAATCAAGTGAGCGAGTTCTTGTAGCTCTTTCAGAACTCCAACTAGTAGCGGGATACCTCGAAAACAAAAAAACAAATGTATTTTCCTGCGTGCATTTGTCAAAAAAGGTCCATGGTGATCGTGTTGCCTGTAAGGTCTTTTCCATTGTTTCCAAATTTAATTGTTTGCGATATTGCCAATTTTATGAATGCGCACTTTCTCTCAGCAGTATTCAAACACTTTCAGTTAAGTTGGCAAAAATGACCTTTTCTTAATTCCCTGCAAACAATTTTCCGCTGTTCATAGTTTATTGACAAATCGGCACGTGGAAAGCCACAAAATCACATTTGCAGGTTTCCGTTAAGAAACAAATTTGTAGACCTGATACGCACAGGTTTATCCGTCAATTGTTGCCAAAATCCATCGTTTCCCCTTGACCTTGATTGAATGGAGGAATTTGTCATATGAAAATGTAAGAACGTAAAGTGTGTCAGAAAAAGTTGAGGAAAATGCAGGCAAATTGCTGCCACGCAGGCAGAGCTTCATCATTGAATTGGCAGGTGCAAGCTAAGCCAAGCATGTAAGATTGAACAATTGTGTTGCAAAAAAGCATCAGGAGGATGCAACTTGAGGGACGAAAAGCAAAAATACGTCTATTAATTGTCTTCGTGCACACCATAGTAAGTTTTGTTCATCAATTGGATTTCAGGAAAATTGGCACAAAATACCGTTACGCAACGTCCATTTCAGCCTGTTGCTGCTGTATGCGAATGCAATATGCGATATAAAGATACATATAGAATTTCAGTTCATGCCTCGACACTCGAACGGTTCAGCCCTTGGAGGGCAAAAACGTCGAAGGAGGTTTTGTAAAATGTGAAAACCCCGTCGCAGGTCATTTGGTATGGATGAAGCAAAGCACTTTGAAATGATGTTGGATTCAAAATTTGTCCGGTCATACGCAGGACCAAGCAATCAGTGAATTCGCGTTGTACATAGCAACTTTGCCTTCCAGAACGCTGGGATCACTGGGCCAAGAGACAAGCAAGATCCAAGTGGTGACAATGATTGGGCACGTTCCCCACAGCCAGGCTTGCAAGTTTGCGGCCAGTCGTTTTTGGGGTATATTCGGTACAACGTATCCATGTGTTGCATGTTCATTCGCCACAACCAAGTCAATAAAATCGCCAGCAACCAATGGCCGGCACATACTGGAAGACCAAATTCCTGCTGACCTGGCTTTACTTGAGCAATCGCAACGCCCGATGACCAATGACATTAGAATCTGGGGGAAAACATGATCGTTGTGGGGCTTTGGTAAAGACGTACCTGGACTTGGATTTTGACATCGGCCTATCCATGGCGAAGAGGCTTCAGTTTGCACACTGACCAGCACAACGCCTTGTACCCAACGTTCCCGAACTCAACAACTGCGTGGGGACAAAGAAAGCGATCGTGTGTGTTGTCAATACTAGAATCCTGTAATAATCCGTCTAAGCTCTCATGTGCTGAGTACCGCTTTGCGAAATTATTTCAGCATGGCGCATTCGGGTATTGACCCGAGACGGAGTGAAGCAGCTTTTGGAATTGTGCTTTGCAAATGGGACCTTTCAACAGCCGTCCAACGTATGTGTGAAAACATGTAATGCCATGTTAGAATGATGTAGCGTTGAGCATGCGACACACCAACTGTGACGTTTTGTTCTTTCAAAACTCAGACTTCATTTCTTGGCCTTTTGTCCGAAAATGAGTACGGCCGAACTTCGATGTGAACACACACCCACATTTTGATGCGTTCAATTGCAACCCGATGTATTGCATTTTTTTTGGCCACTTTTCAAAGTCGTTACAATTTCTGCGAAAGCAGGTGCTTAAATTTTGTCCCTGTGACAATTTTCAAATACACAATCAGAATGGTCGACCCTCAGCTCCCGTTCTAGGATGACCTAAAATGAAACCACACAAAATTACAATCCCTTCGAAATGAGCACTCCAGAAAAAGCTTGTAGATGCATTTTTCGATGTCTTTTTCTTTCAACTTTGATGGTTTCTGAGATTTTGATTTAGTAGCGGCAAGTTTGTTTTTCTTTCGCATGGTAGGGAATGGTCACTTTTTTTCCCGGGTATTTGTAGAAATCACGAGCCATCCCGAGTGATCCAAGGTGATCGTAAGTTACCACAATTTTGTGTTTTTTTGGGATGATACACACAGGTGAACTCAGGATGGAATATATATTTTTTTGATTTTCCAAAGGTTAATCTCTGAAATCGAGGCTGTGGGTCAACCCTGTGAAGATATCGCATAGGCCGATGCTCGATGTTGTACTGCGTCGAGTCGCCAGAGTGGGGTCAAAGCTTTGATTTTGTAGTCAGTGGTTGTGTTACCTTTATAGATTTTGGTTTTCTACTTTTCTACAAAAGTGGGTGTTCAACACTAAGATGAAGGGAACAAACTTATGACAAATTTTTGTCTCTCGATTGTAGTGAAATGTCTTGCCACCCTGTGTCAAGCACAATAGTTTCGAGTCATGTGGTTCTGGCGAGCTTCAATTCATCGTTGCGATAATGCTATGTTCGGCCGGAATCCGACCATTACAATAAAATCTCCTCTATAACAGCGTCCAATAAGTGCCGTCAATCTTGCTGGATGTGACCGAGTACCAACCCCCTGACGAGATCGGTTGGACTTGGCCTCGAACACGCATGCAGGGGCCACCCGTAAATGCCAGAAAATTGACAATATTGACAATACAACAGTCGTTGCTAACAACCTGCGGTCAAAAGCGGACAAAAAAGGCCATGTGTAGCAGGCCGACGCCGATATCACCTATTCTCGGAAAGCGCAAGTGCCCGACGCGTGTACGCCTCCGTTATCTCTACATAAAGCATTTCTTCCTGCCCACGCACGTTCAGAAAGAATTGGAATGGTTCAAGGATGGATGCTGCGTTCTGTTGTTGGTTGAGTGCGAATGCAAGACTCCCTTAGTTGGCGAAATGTCATGTGACAAATGAGCTGCAAATTGGCAAAATCACAGAAACCGTTCCGGATCGACGATTGGGAAGATAGACTCTTGTTCCCGTTTGCAAATCGCATTGCTCGTTCAGCAGGGTCGAGCCCGGCTAGGGCTGTATCATGGGATGAAGTGGTCATCGAATTCTAAGCGAAAACCTTACAGAAAGCCCGGCCGTCCATTCGCACATTGGGGCGACAACTTGACATATTTTGCAAAAATCAAGTCTGCAACGGCCGCAAATGGTGGCATTTTATAAGAGAGGCATCGTAGTGGTTCAATTTGAACGATCTTTCTCACAGTTCTGCTGAGCCTAATGAAGTAGAGTTTTAAATGTTTATACTTTTGTCGCGTCGTGTCCTTTACAGGACCGTGGTCGTTGACAGACTTGGACTCATGAAGACGAGAACATTTCATGAGGGGGAAAGGGAAATGGATCCCGGCGGAAAGGCGTCAGTGTCAAAAAGAAACGCGACAATGCAGCAGAAAGGAGGCAGAGGATAAAATGAGTAGTTCGAGATCACTTGAGGTGCTGGAATTCGCGATGTTGAACTGGAGGAGGATGAGAAAGAGAAGGGGTAGGAGTTCAAAAAACAAGTCCGAAAAAGATCGACTAGACGTCTGGAAAATTCAGGAGAAATTCAAAACACACCTGCTTGCAAGAGAGAAAGAAATTATGAGGTTTTTGCCATGATCACGAGGGTTGTTTTTTTTTTTTTTTTCGGTTGTTGAAACCGATCTAAAAAGGCAAAATTTCATGAGGGTAACCATGACATACCATGACCTTGGATTTGTGAAATTTTCGTTGGGATGAAGTTCAGCGTATTGTGTCTTAGCAGGGGGGCTCTAACGCGTAGAAGAGCAAAAAATTCTTTGAGTTCCCCAAAAGAATCGATGTGACCCCACCCTTCACCACAATTTTGAAAAGACCAGCGCTGACTGACCCCATAGTGTCCATCCCCCGTCCATTTCATCCTATGGGCTGTCACAATTGCCCGGAACCTGCCCACCAAAGACAGTTGAAAGATGGTAAGCGCGGGGCGAGGGCGTACGAAAAAAAAAACAATCCGCAGCATTTGCCGACCCCTATGTTGCGGGCGGGCAACAACTTTATGTTCGTCATCCAAATGTATACGCGAACGACCTACTTCCAAAAAAAAATCACATGTTTTCGGAACACGTCTCTATTGTTCATTCATGTTTATTGTGTGGCTAGCAAAGCACACATCGACATGAATCAAACCTCATGGCGAAAGGTCGCAAAAAGATGAAGTCATGATCATTACTTTTTTGCCTTGCGCCTGCCCGAGTCAGACTGAAACACCACGACTACAATCCCATAGGAATGTAGAGAAAATACGGCCCTAAAGGACCACAAAATGTGAAACGAAGTAGTGCCGAGCATTTTGCCATGATGGCAGTTTGGCCGCTGCAAGCTATTTCTAATGTAGTGGGAAGTACTGTTCTGTAATGTTTGACAGCTTTTCCTCCCATTTGGCAAATACATGTCCACGTTTGCGAGCGGGCCTGATGTCAAAGTTGAGTTGCCACCGATCTGGTTTAGTGTAATGTCCAACCCTTGATCCCAAGATTGCTCGGCGGCAACCTTGGCAGCGAATTGAAATTAGCGTTCGGCAAGTTGTTAGGCCCTTGGTAAAATCGGGGAAAATTCCAAAAATACACGGATTCTATGATTCATTCGTCGCATCGTGGCAGACCAATCCCTGCCATTAATTCGAACCCAACCAAAAATTGATCATAACACTTTGCGCTGCAATACGTTGATGCTTTCAAATAGATTTTCGTCAATGCCAAAGAAAGCATGGCTGGCGTGACAACAGCATTGAAGAACGTCAATCGCAATTTCAAACTCACGTGTTTGTTTGGAAGTAAAATCCGATGCAAGTTGCATTTTGCCTAAGCGCTTATCATGCGAAGATGTAGTTGCACACTCCATGTCACGAGAGCTGGTTTACCCAGTTGACTTTTTTCTTCTTCAGGAGCATTTTCTCAAGTATTAAGGGTTGTTTTTTGCTTCACTTCCTGGTGTATCAAGGGAGGAGGAGGGAGGTAAAAAAATGTACGACATCACGAAAGCGAGCTCTTTTGGGCTCAGTCAAAGGTTTCGATAAGGAATGGGTAAGTGGAATGGAGACCTTGGACGTAGGTCTCATAATTTAAGTGTCATAAGTGAGTGAATGAGTGAAACCTGTAAACCAGTGGCGCATTGGCCCTGGTAGCCCATTTAAGACACAGGCATTTGCACAGCTGGAATCTAACATAGCCCGCCTCAGCTTTGGAAGATAAAGGAACAAAAATCAGAGGTATGTTTGTACCAGTCTTGTGTATTCATAGCAGCTGCTTGCCAATTTGCTATACCTTTCCAACGGCAGAAGGTTTCCGCGGCGGAATGCCACATCCGGAATGGTGCCCCACGCTTTCTAATATTCCGCGGTCTCCAAGCCACAGTTCTTGATACCCATCGAACATCAGGAAAACCAGCAATGTAAGAACATAAATGCCAATATTGTTGTAGGCTTCGCTGCGACCAATTCAAAACGCCAGTTCCTGAACATATCTTGCTACCCGAGCATTCCAGTCATGTAAAATGTCGTGCCATGGGTTCAGCCAGTTTGTTTGGCTGGGGGGGCCGAGGACAGATCGAAGCGACCGGCGAAAATGAACATCCATCGTTTCCAGATCTGTTTTGTAAATTTTTCGGTGGCCAGCAGCGAAACATGCTACATGAGTCACAATTTTGTCAAAGAATCGTAAGCGTTTCACCAAGGACACAGCCTTGTTGCAAAGAATATTTCTGTTTGCAAAAAATGTTTTGGATGCAGCCTGTAAATGGCCAGTTTTGGATGTTCAGTTTCGAAAATTATGCAGATCAATCGTTGGACCGCCGCCAGAAGCTGATTGGAATGCGGCTTGGAATGAGGTTCTTCATCTATGGAATGACCGGGTCAGAAATTTTATTGCAAATGCACATGTTAATACATGGTCTTACATCACATGCAAAAACTACTGGAATTTGGCGAGGCATGTTGCCGCTTTACCTGCAAATCGGTGGGTTCAACGTTTGCTATCGTGGCATCCTTTTGGTACTCGTCGCGTGGGCCGTCCACGACATACTTGGGAATCCAAACTTCATGCGTATTGCAGGTACGCAAATCTGGGATCATGGAGAGAATTGGACGACGTCGTGTGGAACTCACACTTAGCTCCGTTTGTCAATTTCTGCCGCATGTAAATAGCAGCTGTGTACATATTATGTTTTTGCGCCTGCGCCCTAAAACGGCCTGACCTGACGTGACCTGCAGTTTTTAAATGGTATTCAAGAGCAAGTCTGTGACTACCGCTGTTGTTCCCGGATAAAATGCATCTCTGAAAGCTGAGTCAGTACACTCATGACCACCACATGTACAGTATACATGGCCGCATATACCAGTGGCTCAAATACACTAAAAGTGTGAGTGAAAAAAGGCGCTGTGTGAACCTCACGGTTTTCAGATGGCAGCGGAGCGTTGGTTAGTGGTTCTACTTGTGCTGTGTTGCAGCAACCATGGTGGAGCACTGATCGATGTCAGGGTAATGGATCTGACCAAAACAAAGGACGACAGTAAGGCAATCTCCTTAGCTGTCAATGAGCCCAATGGAGAAAATATGGAGAAGACCTACTACAATGAGGAGAAAAGAGAAAAGCTCGAGCACAAGACTTGGAGCAATCAGTGCATGAGAGGTGGCAGTCGAACACCTATGGAAAATGGAAGTAAAGGTACCTACAACGAGAACTTCGAGAATGAGATCTACGAAGGCCATGGCAGAAGGAAGATTGAAGAGAAAGTCACAAGAAGCTATGAAAACAATAGCTATGTGGAAGTAGAGCAGAAAGAAGGACACTACTTGATGGATGGTGTCTACATGAACGTTGAGGGCGAGATGAATGTGTATGACAAAGGCTTGAAGGAGGACACCATTGATGGCAAGGATCTGGCTACTATGAACAGGTTCTATGAGTACGTCAATGAAGTGGTCTACATGGTGAACTTTGTCTACAACAACTTGGACGAGTACCTCACGGCGGAGCTCTACATGGTGGTGACTTTGGTTGGAGCACTGATGTGGAGATTGAAGAGAAGGTCTACAAAGAGAAAGATGATGAGGAGCCACTTGGGCTGCTACGAGAAGAANACGTGGACCACGCAGTTCTACAGCAGCAAGCTCAAGCAATTCTACTGTGAGAAGGGTGTTCAACATTGGTTTGCCGAGTTTGTCATCAGAGTCAATGGCATCAGGTTCAGTGCGTGTGATCTTTGAGGAGGTTGTTGAAGAGATCATTGAAGAGAACCTGGTGAACAACATCGAGGAGATGAACTACAACGAGATGGAAGAGGAAGTGGTGATACTTGACTCAGGATCAGATGTGTCACTACTACCAAGGAGACACCAGAGGAATTTAGAAGGATCTACTTTGGGATGCAGATTGCAAAATTGCCAAGGTGGAACACTCGAAGTGGCAGGAGTTAAACATGCAGAACTACATGTTCAAGCTCGAGGTGGACAAGGTGCAGTACTACAACATCGGTTTGTGGTTGGAGATGTGCAGTCATGCATTATGAGCTTGGGAGAACTTTATCAAGCAGGATGGCATATCGACAAAGATGGTGATGAGCTATCACTACTACCACCTGATGATAGCATGAAGGTTCCAGTGTTCTACAAGAACAAATCATTGGCAATCAGAGCACATGTACGGTGCATCCAAGAAGTTCTTCAAGAAGAAGAAGCTGGAATGGTAAGAGCCGTGATTCAGCTGAACGACAACTTCAACTTGGAGCAGTTCAACAGGTGGCAGACTACAACTGATGGAGTACCCTACTTACTCACAAAGCGTTCGAGGTTTGCTGATCCCAGACCAGTGTTTGGTGGACTTTGGAGCTACAGGTCAACTTTCTATAAGAGGATTGAAGAAGGACGTTGGTATGTGGCTGAGATTGGGAACAAGTTCATGGACAATGAGGAGCCGTTTGGATCTATACCACTGAAGCCATAGTCCACGCACTCACCACCCTCTCCCAAACCAACCCAAACCACANTCTATACCTGAGATTGCAGGAGATCTTAGAGATGTGGATATCTTGACGGTACTTTCCAAAGGAGATGAACCTATGGACTACTTTGGAAGGATAATGGATGAAGGAGGAATTGAAGCTATGCCAGTTGACAACGAGGATGATGGATTCCTTGGAGTGGTTCAACTACAGCCTGAACAAGACCTACGTCATGGAGGAGACCTACGTCCTGAAGAAGTTCAAGGAGAACAACAAGAGGTAGAAGGACATGAGATTGCAGTCCCAGTTGAGGCTGAAGCAGAAGAGGACAGAGTTGTGGTTGGTGACATGGAGTTGACAAGGTACAGCATGATACGTGACTTGAGGAGAGCATGCAGATACCTTGGTGTGAGTCAAGCAGGCTCAAAGGAGAAACTACTTAAGAGACTGGTGGACACCAACAGAATTGCATTGAGGAGACAAGCACTTGAAGTAGCTCAACGACAGTACGAAGGTGAAATGGTGCAAGCTGAGGTGGTTCAACCAGCAGCTCGACTACCTACACCACATGAGAGGAAGATGCATGAGGCTACGCATTTGCCTTTTAGGCAATGGTGTGGGCATTGTGTGGCAGCAAAATCCAAGGACAATGTTCACAAGCACCAGGAGGACGATCAGAGAGAGAGACCTACTGTACAAGTGGACTTTGGACATGCAGAATGTGGTGAAGTCTTGATAGCAGTGGACTACTGGACGAAGACTTGCATGGCTGAGGTGATGAGTAAGAAAAGCGTCAATGCTATTGGAGAAAGTTTGGCAAACTTCCTTGGTGAGCTGAACTATGGAGAGGCCATCGAGATATGTTGTGACAATGAACCAGTTTTGGCAGCAGGAGTGAAGCTGACAAAGGACATCAGGACCAGGAATGGACTTGAGACAATTGTCACGTGTGGAAAGGCCTACGACAAGGGAAGAACTTCAGCTGCAGAGCGCTATATACGTATCCTCAGGAACCAGGCCAAGTGCATTGTGAGCTTTGTTGAAGAAAAGGTGAAGGTGAAAATACCACCAGATGCAATGCTGCAAGCATGGGCATTTCAACATGGATCTTGGTTGGTCAACAAGTTCCACAAGTCGAGCACTACAGGGCTTACTGCATTTCAGTGTGTTCATGGACGTCCTTACAGAGGCGTATATGCACATTTGGAGAATCAGTTTATGGACATGATGCAAAGCAATCTAAGTACAGGTTGCAGTGGCGCAAAGGACTATGGCTTGGAAAGGACAGCTTTGGCCACGACTTGGTTGCAGTCGGAGACAATGAGGTGTTGAGGTGCAAGGCAGTGAGGAAAGCTTCAGAAGAATGGGATGGTGAAGCTATACTTGGACTCAAGGTATCTCCAGAGAATCTCAGACGTGGTTCAAAGACAGTGTTGAAGCAAGGTCGACTACCACCTGTGGATGTTCAACTACTTGGAGGACCACCGCACGACAAGGATGCAGAGGATGTGAAGAAGTATGCTGAACAGAACCCGAATGAAGATAAGGAGTTGGACACAGGTGGGGAACAACGTGATGGTGAACAAGGAGAAGCTGGACAAGTTGGAGGTGAAGCAATGGAAGAAGAGGCATTACCTTCAAGAGCATCAAGTTCTATGGCAGCACATCCACGTGGATCTATGCAAGCAGGAGAAGCACTTCTACTACTTCAAGGTGGACAAGCAATGGATACAATGGAGCAAGGACAAAGGAGAGAAGTACCTGAAGGAAGTGAGGAGTCAGCAAAGAAAGCACAAAGACTTGATGAGGAGACACCGATTTCGGAACCAGAGAGCAAGAAGAGCAAGACACTCTACCCACCTACGTTTGCAGGACAAGTTCGACAAGTTATCGAGGATGTCGAGATCTACGTTGACGAGGAAGAAGAGGTTGAGTGGCAGATTGAGGATGAGATTGACTTGACGGAGTATACAGAGAAGGACGGACCACCAGAGGTCAGCAAGGAGCAACTTGAGGAGTTGGATAGAGAAGCTATGCTAAAGGAAGTGGAAAAGCTCAAGGACATGAAAGTGATCGGAAGTATTCCACCAGAGATGTCAGTGGATGATGCACTACAGTTGGATACCAAGAATGTGTTCGATTGGAGGTTCAGACAGAACCAATGGACTCGAAGATGCAGGATCGTGGCACGTGAGTTCAAGGACAGCGTGAGTACGGTGGATACTTTCGCACCAACGACGCCATGGAGTGCAGTGAGGACATTACTGGCTTTGGGAACAGTGATGAAGCTCAAGGTGGCGGTCTTTGATGTGTCCGATGCGTTTTTGCTGGTACCCCAGCAGGAGTTTGTCATCATCAAGGTGCCGGGTTGGATTCAACAACTTCAACCTGACGGAGAACCAGTTGAGGAGTTTTGGATGCTCAGACGTTGCTTACCGGGGCAACGAAATGCGGCGTTGCGATGGAGTGACTACTTCGGAGGTTTGGCAAAGGAGAGAAACTTCGAAGCATGCAAGAGCATTCCTACAATCTACAGGCATCAGCAGAGGCAGATGTTGATGAACGTGCACATTGACGACATTCTACTGATTGGAACTACAAAGGACTGTGAATGGTTTGAAGAAGAGTTTAGCAAGGTGCTTAAGATGAAGAAGGATGGACCATGTGGTATTGGTGACAACCAGACAGTGATGTACCTGAAGAGAGAGCTTGAATTCCGCAACAACGAGTTCTACTTGAGGACGAACAGGAAGTATGTGCCGAAGTTAGCCAAGATGATGGAGGTGACCGAGAGGAGAAACAAGACGTTACCCTACCATCCGGGATTGGACACCTATGATCCCAAGTCGGTTGACGAGAAGGAGTTGCTGAACGAGGAGGATGCCAAGAAGTTCAGATCTGGATTGGGTATTTGCCTATACCTGTCCCATGATCGGATCGATATCCAATTTGCAGTGAAGATCCTATCTTCCTACATGTCGAGACCTACGAAGAATGCCTACTGTGGACTACGGAAGTTGGCATGTTACCTGAAGAGCACGGCGGACTTCGAGATTGAGTTTTCGGGAAGCTATGAATACCAGTCGATTTTCGACAGGTGGGGACAACATGAAGGAGACCCACAACGGAGAGCAAGGTACAACTTGGAACTGTTTTCGGACAGCGACTGGGCAACTTCGAAAAGCAGTCGGAAATCTACGTCGGCAGGAATCATGTTTTTGAATGGACTGATGATTCATTCACACAGCAGGTCACAGACGTCGATAGCCTTATCGTCGTGTGAAGCAGAACTACTCGCAGCAACAGGACTACTTGCAGAAGGACTACAACTTAAGCAGTTGGTACGGTTTTGCTTGAGGATTGAGGAGTCGAAGTTTGAAAATGACGAGGAAGTGGAGATGAAACTCTACTTGGATTCGACTTCAGCACAGGCAATGATCAGTCGTTTGGGGCCCGGAAGAAGCAAGCATATTTCTACACGTTTGCTTTGGTCTCAACAAGCATTGAGGAAACTATGGTTCAAGGTTGGAAGAATCAGCACAGACAAGAATGTGGCTGACTTGAACACCAAGACGTTATCACTGAAGAGGAGACAGACCTTACTACGTCGATGTGGATGTAGAGGTGATGGAATTCCAGAAGGTGATGACGAGGAGATGCAGCTTGGAGGACAACAAAAGCAATTGGTCAGAGCAGTTGCAGCACTACTGGCAGTACACCTACAAGGCTGTGGAGGAGACAGCAATGAAGGATTCAAAGGACTTGGAAGTCATACCGTGAGAATTGACATAGATGAAGAAGAGAGAAACATCAGGAGGAACAACCTGAACTACCTGATGATGGCTACTATGACCACGGTGTTTGCAGTGGTAATCTCATGGAGGTTCACTACAACCTACTTTCCAAGGACTACATCTTGGATTTGGTCTATGATTGTGGCTTTGACATCGAGGATGTGGAGGCTACTACAACGTCGAGTTCGTGGAGACCAAGGACAGCAAGTGCAACAGGAAGCTCGAGAGTCAGATGGAGAAACTTTTGACTTTCAGGGGTATTCCTATGTTGAAAGGTTTGCTGGAGTGTACGAGATGAGAGTCTACAACATCGAGTACGACAGGATGTTCATCGTGAGAGCAGTTTGTCCAGGAGGAAGTTGTGAAGAAGACATTCCTTATGGATTTGTCTACTACAAGTTGGAGAATGGTTCATGGAAAATCAAGGTGAAAGGAGAAAGAAACAGAGAAAATCCGGAACAGAAGTGGAAGTTTTTCATGGAGCTCAGTGAAGAGGATGCAGCTTCAGCATGGACAAGGAGGAAAGAAATCCTACCAAGAGGATATGTGGAGAAGAGACAGTACCCTGATGAGTTCATGGAGATGATGACAAGAGAAGCAGGGATTGTTATGGCAGGAGGAAATGAAAGAAGAGCAAGATTCAATGAGTGCATGGAAGATGAGTTGCCTGGAGGTCATCATGGTGAGAATGAAGCACAGGACTGTGATTACTCGCCAACTACGCCAGAGGATGAGGTACAGACGATAGAACCAGAACAGAGAGCTCGACCACGGCAGATTGGTGAAATACAACCTGGAGATGGAGATGAAGGAATGGATATGGAAGAATATCCACCACCCAGTGATGCAGCAGACTCAGATGATCGAGGACCTCATGGAGACAGACATGTCCCAGGAGCTTATGAGGCTGGAGATCTTACAAGAGAAGAGGAGATGGAAGTGATGTATGGCAACAGAGAGGAAAGAGAAAGACTTTTCAGAGAGGCCGATGAGATAGTGAGGCAAGGACGAGAAGCACAGAGAGAAGTTGATGAGATGATTCGACAACGTGAACAAGCAAGAGGATCAGGAGACGTCGACATGGAGAACCAGGAACTGTTGGAGGCGTCTACTACCCCTACAAGCTTGGAAGAACCTCAGTTCTACACGAACATGGTGGATGAACTACGAGAAGGTGTGGATCCATTTTCAAGGATCGTTATCGAGGCAGCAATGGAAGCTTCGAACCTGGCTTTGTCTACAAATGGTGATGATTTGGAAGTGATGATGAGGATCATCAGAGACACAGCTATGGAAGCACACCAAGAAGAAAGAACACCAAGACAGAGGTTGAGAATCTGGAGGAGAAGATTCAGAGCAAGGCTTGAAGGATGTGGCATATGGCAGAGATCTTTGACACAAGCTGAGATGAGAGAAAGGTCAAGGAGCAGAACCACAAGAGGATCAAGGACGAGTACGAGAAGAACTTTGGCAGAAGGTGAAGAAGAGGAGCCAGAGGCAGAAGGAAGTGAGCAGGGTGAGACAGAACAACAACAGATGGAAAGGTATAGAAACAGCACTATGGATGAAGTCTCGGACCCAGAGCTATGGCAGACGATACATCACTAAAAGGTGATGACAGAATGTACAGAGACTCCAACAACTAAGACAAGAAAGTCTGACTTGAGACTTGCGGAGTCAGTTGAAACAGCAAAATGCTAGACACGCAGTTTGCTGAGGTGGGGTCTGAAAGTTGAGTCAGTACACTCATGACCACCACATGTACAGTATACATGGCCGCATATACCAGTGGCTCAAATACACTTAAGGTGTGAGTGAAAAGAGTGCTTCGTGACTGTCAGGGTTTTAAGAAAATGCTAAACATAAGTCAGATGAAAATCCAAGAACCAATAGCTAGATGGCCAGAACTGGCTGGCAAAAAAGATTTAGATATATCAGAAGAACATATGCATACAGCTGCATACACCTTTTGAGACATTCATTTTCCAACGCCGGTTTTGCCTTGGGACTGTTGGAATCTACGTCAAGGGGGGTATTCGGTAGAGTTTCTTGGTCAAAGTCTGGCAACATCGCCCACTATAGAAGCCGGTTAAAGAATGTCTTCCTGTCAAGCAAAAAGTATATCTATATGTCAATATTATTTGGTGAACATATAGTATACAGTAGTACATTTGTGTTTTTTGCTGTCAACTATGTATCTCACATGCACCAATATCACCACTTTCAGAATCCTTCAATTCACTCAAAAACCTCCGGAAAAGGAGCCTCCGCCATCGCCAGAGACATGTCATTGGAGTCGGGGTCATCAACAACTTGGCCCCGGTGTTTTTGTTGTGTCAACTGGGCAGCAACAGATGTTTTGGGCACCCAGGACATCCCATCATTTGAAGCTAGACACGGAACTTGTTAAGGTTGGGAATTGATGAAGATGATTTTACTTTTGTTTGTCAGATGTGGGGGCGAAGTTTCCTTCGGACTTACAAGTAACTGGACCATTGTTTTAGATTCCGCGGATCTTTTGGTTTGCTATTTTTTGCACCCCAACGTCTTATTAGAATCAAACTCCAAGGTCCAATGAGAATCCAACAGAAACAGCCTCTTGGCCAAAGTGCCTTTGGTTGAAAGAAGAGGTGACCAGGTTCTTACAGAATCTCGGCTCAATGCAATTGCTTCAACTGACTTTCTTAATTATTTTCGTGTTTGCCAACCCGTGTGCTAGATGCTACGTTAATTTGGAGTCTTGAAAATTGAAAGGAAGGTAATTTGGATTGAAGCACTCCACTACAAAACTGCCAATTCTGGATATGTCGGCCAGAATCTTACCACCTCATTGTTGGGAAATTTGTTGCTGCGTGCATCACTCAACCTGTTTCTTGTTTGATTGCATTATATTTGTATATGTTCCTACCCATATTTACATGTTTTTTTCTCTCAATGAAACTTGCCATCTTTCCAACTGCCTACCCCACCCCAGGAACTTGGGCCCTTCTGTTGGTGCGTTGGACCTTCAACAAGGCTTGGGCGAGATCATGTCACGCTATGATGTACCTGGACTTGGTCCACCGAAAGAAGTTCCCAAAGTACTTCCAAAGGAGGTGGAGGTACAGGGGGATTCGAATGGAAAGGGTGGAATCTGGAAGGATTTAAATGATGGGGAATGATGACAGAGGTTGATGATTGTGGCAACGATTGGAGGTGCTTTTGAGTGTGATCGTATAAATGGTGATTTGTGACTCATGCAGCACATGTCGAGAGTCCAGAAACAACGATGAAGAGCTGTGAAGACATGTATGACATGAATAAATATATATGTATATATTCTCATATACACTGGTACATAAAATATAGTTCCCAAGGCTTAGAGTGCATGCCCAACTGGTATGCAGAAATTCAAGCTGCGCAGAAGAGGTACTGTGTCAAATCAAGAGTCTGCTCATGCTGAACTAGCGGGGGAACATTAACATGAGATGATTTGCCCTTCCATCGGATACCTTGAACGCCGACGATTGCACAGATGAAGTTGCACTCGGGGCCATTTTGTCCTTGGCGACCTGGTGTCAAAAGATTTGGCACTGTTTCCCAACGGATTTTGGTCTGCGATTCTCAAGCGAAGAAGATACTTGGGAAGAATCGAACAGTGGCCATGGACATCGTTGGGTGTTGGCATTCTTTTGATGCATTTGTAATATTTTGTAATTATGAATCACTGTATTTGTCAAAAACCGTTCTCACTATGTTCTTACCCATTTGGCATGCGATCTCATGTTTGTTTTAGGAGCCCCGTTCTAAAAGCATGCCTTGAGTAGTATCAGCCTTGGCCCAGCTAAGTAGCTTTGCACATCACATCTCCAAGGTGGTCGAGACTTGAAATTTGAACATGTGTCGCTGAGGACACATTACTTCCATCGCTCGACAAATGAGCACCTTGAATCTGGGAAGGGGTGAGGATGGGTAGTGATCGCGAGTGTGTCACATTCACACATTGCATGCCATAGGCCAGCAATGGACGCATGAAAACTGCAGAAATACTCATAAAGACAAATGAACTGGACAATGCCAATACTCCAGATTATTCGGTAAGCGCTTACACAAATATGACAGTAGCACAGATGAAGTTTTAACATTTTTTGTACCGACAGCCGACAGCATACAAGAACAATTGAAACCAAAAGGCAGAGGAACGGACGAACAAGAGAAACTATGAAGAATATAGAAGAATACAATGATTTTGTATACAATAAATCAAGGTGGACGGAAAGTGATGAAGATGAAAACAGAGATTGGACAAGACGAAAGGGTGGCAAAGTAAGTTGAGAACAAACATGTAGCTTCTATAAATCCGAATTGTTTAATAAGAGTTATTAGTAAAAGATATATATATATATATTAAGGAAAACCATCCATGATTATGATGATGATATGTGAAAGTAGCTCAAGAATTCACATTTGAACATTGAGGATGCAAATACCGTAATAGTGAATTACACTCAGCCTTAGTATGTAGAGATAAAACAACACAAATTCCAGGGAACAGAAACAACTTTTACTCGAACAATAAACACAGAAGTCAAAGGCGTTGATTCGGATGATGACTGGGATTTGATTGTTGGTGATTATATCTTACATACAGGTTTCTCATATTTGATCAACATGAACAGATGATTCAATCTAGATCTGAGATTTTGAAGGGGATTATACCTAGATCTCCACCCAGTAGCTGTGCTAGTGAAGATAGAGATGGTAAATAGAGGGATAGTAGGAAACGAGATCTGACAATGGCACTAGGAGATACTTTAGTTATATAGTTGATTTAACATCAGCGCCACATCAATTATCAGAAGAAGAAAGAAATCCAGAAGTTCTTAGTGTTAATTTAAATTCATCCACCTCAAACAATTTATCATAATCATCATCATCATCATCATCATAACCAGGCGTTGAAGAAGTACCATCACTACCAGCACCTGCCAGCCCTCAACTATCAATCCCAGCAAGGAAGTAGCGCTAAATAATCCCAATAAAGATATTAAGTGTCAGCATGATTGTGAAATCATTTTGCAACAGTGTTTCAATAAATACATACTGTTTACTTGGTTTACATATATACATTATATCTATTATTCAAAATTCATCATATACAATGGAGATTCAACCTGATGATATGACATTAGAACAAACTAGGGAACAAATGATGTTATACAGCAGATTGTACTATCAGAAAAGACGGAATGACAAGGACTATCTGGAGCACAAAAGATCGTAACAGCAATCTACGACCAACAAAACCCAGAATGACAAAGGAAATACCTGTATTTAAGATATTCACTGTTAAACATGTTTGGAGTAATATATATATCATGTGTTCCCAATCATGAGTTCTAAGCAAGATGTTATAGACGATATCAGAAATGATTTTGATATAGCCAAGCAACAACATTAACAGAGGCAAAAAAGATGGGTAACACTATAGCAATGAAAGGTGTAGAACAAAACAATACAACAAAGAAGTATGTACTCAGACGAGATTGGGCTAGATTTTGTATCATAGATACATTGATTGGTATGGTGTGACAGGTGTGATAAGCATGCTAGGTATCATAGGTATGAGACTTAGATGCATTGCAAGTAAAAATCCTACACATGTTTTTTTATATCACCATTGAGGCCCGCCTCGTCATTCTCAGATGGGCCGCGGCAAGCTGGACCCTGGAAGCATATCGAAGTTCCATGGGAGATTTTGCCACTGACATCACTGACAGCGTGGCAGAGGTGTTTTGGTGCAGCATGGACCTACTGTGTGTTATGTCTCCAGCTGGACCGACTGTGGCGTTAGTGCCTGGTATTTTTACAAAAGAATGCCTGTGCGGCTCATCCAGGGGTTGGGCGGTGCTGTGATCATATCAGCTGGACTAGCACATGGAGCAGATCGTAGGATTATTTATACCTTAATTAATTGAAAAATATTTCGAATATGATAGCTACCGCCCCTTCGATCCATTCATGAATTACATCCACGGGGCAACATCATGGAATGATATCTCTTGCATATGTTGTTAGAGGGCTTGCCTATGTACAATTTAGCTTGGAAGTCACTGTTTCTATCATTGCAATATTGTAGAATCCTGGTCCGCTGATGGTTAATCATGATACAGTGATCGTAATGGTCGGAGTTTCCTTATGTTTTTACTGATTTATTTGCATAGATACACCTGTAAACGTATGTGTGAATACACTGACTTGGAGAGAGATGTATACATATGTGTATTTATGTATATTTCGATGGTTATACAAACATCATTGTGTGACAACTGCCTAAACCTTAAACTAAACGGTTTTTCTCCAACAGTGGGTCACTATTTCATGACATTTGAACTTTGGCTAAAGTTTCGATGTATAGCTGTTTTTTTTTTTTCGTTATTGACTTGTGGAAGGGTCAGGAATTTCTTTGCCAGGTTGCCTTGGAATGCGCTATGCCTCAAGCCACCGCAGACATGGAAGGAGAGCGAAGCTCGGTTGCATCGCTCAGACGTTATCAGCAACTGGTGGCACCTCAAAACCACAGGTAAATGTATATATATATATATATGTCATAAGATGGTAGAAAGTCACCCAAAGTGTAAACAAACCAGGAACCAAACAATCACAAGTCGCCAAAGGTAATAAGATGGCAGGAACCAGAACTATCTGATTTAAAAGAGGATTTCTTGTGATTCCTTCCGGCCTGGAAGCAACAGTTCAAGGTGCCTACAAGTTGGTCATGAATCCTGGTGCATCGGAGGCCTGGATGTTTTCTTTTTGGGGGACCAGGAAACTCGGCAAAGTCAGCAAATTATTAAGGTGTTATTTTTTTCAGATCACTATAGTTTAGTAGTTGGGACTTAGGGTTGGTGGTTTATTATTCTTGGAAGTCCGTTTTGAAAGGGAGTTTGAATTGAACATGTGTTTGCAAGAGTGGGACCATCTGAATCATCAGTCTTAAGCACCAAAGGACCACCCATAAGAAATCATGTGGGACGATGCTAGGCCGCTGTCGCTGCGGAGGAAGTGAAATCCGGTCAAGGGTTTAGTCCGAGCACCTTGGTAATGATGTGATGTTTTAGTTTTCGGCTGTGTGGTGCTAATGTACACCAAGATTCTGGAACAGGAGTGAGTTGCCCATGTGCTCATGACCATTCACAGAGGTTTTCATGCTGAGTCGGGAATCCCTACTAAGCTTGACTTTCTGTCGGTGGGAAGCATCCAATCATGTAACCTTGCCTGGATACCATGGAACTCCCAGTTGAGAAAGTCACTTTCCAACGGAGTCTAACGGTCAAAGCTTCCAGATCCACCTGGAAAGTAGCTGTCGCAATTGTCATATATGATATGGTTTTATATTTATAGTCTATATAATTATATTTGTATATCACATTCATGTCTAAATTCAATCTTTTTTTCCGACACTCCCAAACTTTGCAAGAATTTTTGGAGCATCAATGGCTTGATTCCGGTGTAGTCAAGATCATGATCACTGCCACATGATTGGTCAAGCAGTTTATTTTGGCCAAGGTAATCCAGAGGGCTTTGAAGCTGCTGCCAGTGCTGGTGCTGGCATGGCACGAGATGGTTCGGCCGTGGGAGATGGCTTGTTGGGAGTGGGAACAGTACCTTGGACTCCTTGGCGGTTTCTGTTGAATGAATTGGATTTCGTCAGCCGATGGAAGCCCAAACATGTGACCACAATGTGTTGCACTTATATAATAAGCTAAGAAAGTGCTTAAAGAATTATGGTCCACAGTCCACAGGCCCACAGGGTGGGTGGGTGGTATGGCCATGGTATTCCATGGTGACCACATCAGATCTGGCCAATGCCTAAGGAAGCAACTGATGACACTGGAAACCAGAACTTCCTTGACACTTGGCTTGCAACTAGCAACAGAACTTGCAAATGTGACCAACACATGCATGAAAATGCATTGAATGCATATACATAGAATGATCACAGATTATATGAACTTGCATGATCGTGCATGGTTTTTCACTTGTACACAGTTTCTATCAGTCCTTATTTCCAGACACTTGTTATTTGGCGCCTAAAAAGGTCACATGTGATGGAGGACTCCTGGGAAGCAGGTTTCAGGTCGAACCTGTCAATAACAAGGGTTGAAAATCATCCGTTTTCTGTGGATATAGGAGCGCCTGTAATTTTTTGTTCACCGAAAAAGAGCACACAAAAAGATCAGAAAAAGTCATTCTTAAATGATCTTAAATGAATATAATATATCTACCATGTATACTTATATATATATATATATGTTTCAGTTTCATATAGGTACCGCCCCCCCTCTTTCCCAACCAGCAGTCGTCAGTCTCTCCGAATCCGAATATGTTTCAAAAGACAACATTCCTCAGATGGATGCAGCCATTGGTATTGGAGCGCTGCTGGCGGCTATCGCATGTTTCTTTGGGCTGGTCAACAAAAACGTCCAAGCAGAGAATAGTTTTTAAGATGAAAACACTGAGATGAGTTGCTGTTTGAAATTTGTCATTAAATCTTGGGATATCTAATTGTGAGGATCCCCAAAGCTTCGTCAAGGATGGGGGGTTGACCAATGAAGAAGTGCTGATGATATTAGGCTTCAAGTCATGAGCGTGTCAGAGATTCACAGATCATGATAGGAGCACTTGCCTAGGAGAATCCGCATGAAACAAATGTTATAAAGCAAAGCATGTTTCATGATATAATACGTGTATACCTTGGCAATCCTGGCCAAAATGTTGCCCATGCTGGATTTGTAGCATTTTTTGAAGTTTCATTGATTTGTTTCGTCCCTCGCAACGAGGTTGTCTCTTGCTGTACTTGGCATTGGCCCCCAGGAGAACTCGCAAATCGAAAAACACCCGCCATGTGTCCGTGGACCGGAACCAGGAGGCTGGAAGTTTTGAGGATTTCATGGTTACCCAAAGTCGTTGGGACTGGAGACACCAACATCCACTGTAGCATGTGAAAGCTATAGTTCTATGATATTCAATGGACAACTCCTATAGCATTTGTCATTTACTTGTGTCTTTGCATTGATGACTTCGCGCGGCCACCCCCAAAACCTTGGCAGTGCCATCCAACGCCGTACGAGGCGCCAGATGAAGAGCAACAGCCTTTGATTGCCAAGCAGGATCGTCTCTGGGAGTAGCAAGCTTCCAGGGCTCTCCGATCCCTGATTTCTGGTAGGATACTAGGCATAAGTGGCAAGCCAATATGTTGCACGAGTCATAGTAGACACTTGAAATTGCCTTGAAGGGTCAAAGGGTGTATATTATATGTATGTATTTACATCTTTAGATAGATGTCATATATGTATATACGTATATGTTCAAATATATAGAACTTAGATTGTTCACTTGGTCGTTCAATTTTCCTTGCAGGAGCCTGATTCTACTACTGGGACCTTTGGTGCTGGAGCTGTTCCTTTGGGCACTGGCATTGCCGGGATTGGCTTACAACCCTATGCGGCTCCCATCACCACATCGGCCCCACCCGTCACCATGGCCGCCGCACCCATCACTACGGCTGCGCCCATCACCACGAGCGCTGTGCCCATCACCACGGGCGCTGTGCCCATCACCACAGGGCCCATTCCAATCACAGCTCGCTCAGCTATGCCTGTGGCAACCGCAGGGTTCCTTGGCAAAATTAAGCGGGGCCAAGGCAACTTTCAGTGACCAGGCGCAGATGACAAGAGGTTTGAAAGAGGAAGAACCGCCATAGCAAAAAGTTGACTATTCCAAGTCGTTCCCGTCACCCACCTGCCAGCATTGCATGAGGGTTGGAAGCTCTTTCAATTTAGTCTCCCAACCGAAGATCCTCAAAAATATTTTTCACATTTGAGACCACTTGGATTGTAATGAAATGTCTGTGTGGAGCAATTTTGTCTATAAATACATGTGCTAGTCTGTTTTGCGGTAAGGAGGCAAAACAACTTTGAACATGAGTGACGTCCATTTCCATGTTTGTTGATGGGAGGGTACCCTCGGGAAAGTAAGAATCTTTCATTCGGCACTGCATCTACCAACGTCTCCTTCTGGGTGAGATATGTGGAATGTGCACAAACAAATATATGTTAATTACTCCCCTGGAGTGTACCTCTGTAATTTGTGGGTTTTCATTCGCCAATGACATGAGGTCCTTATCCCAACACCTGGGCAGTGGAAGTCTTCCCCCAGCCGCTGCGCTGGGAACATACCGGATGCAAACGGCACCAGCTTCTGCGTATCCGGTGAACAGCACCTTGGCAGCAGGTGATGATGATGATGATGATGATGATGATGATGATGATGATGATGATGATGATGATGATGATGATGATCTGAGAAAGCTTTGAACCTCTTTAGCAAACATGGCTCAAGCATGGGAACTTCTTTGGATTGGACTTTCATCATCTATCTTCTGAAGTTGCTTGTAGTTATTTACATATATATATATACATACACTATATAGTTCACATATCCCGATGCTTTGTCATAAGGGGTCAGTGGTCCCACTCCAGAACCTACGGTCAAAGAATGACATTGCTGGACTAAACGGATGTTATGTCCTAATTCATGGATATTTATCTCAACGAATCTCATCTGCTCCAGGGCTTTTTTGGTATCGACAGCTTATTTTCACTCAGTGTTTTTTGCTACACTGTCCCTCGAGGTTACATCGTGAATGACACCTCAACGCCGGCGCAGCCAATTTTGACCTCACCAGGGGTGCAGATTGCAACTACCAGCGGCCTGGCAATCCCAAGCGTTGAATCCCATGATCCACAGCTCTAAGATGCAGGTGAATTTCAATTTCAGAAATAATTTGACACCCTCCGCTAGGTTTAATGATATTTAGCATTTATATTATAACTATTTCGCAGAGTTTTAAGAATATTGAAGTTAGTCACCCGTGTTTCAGCTCACTTTTGACTGCCTTGTGACTCGGATTCTTCCTTTTGATGTTAGCAAGGGGGTATTCCAGTGGCCCACCCTCTCAACTGATACGGTTTTCCAAGGTAGAGTAATTAATTATGCATTATTATACTTTGATGTAAATACTTTGGCAAACATCGGTGACTTAATGTGACGCCATCTCAAAAGGTAGTTCTCTATACGGGACACCACTAACTGGATAACGCACCCAAAATGATAATTGTGATTTTATATTGTGGATTTGAATGCCGAAACAGCATGGCATAGCCTAGTTGCTGATGAGCAATCCAATGTTTCAAAATATTTGATAGACACAGACACGGGCAAGGACCGGATTTGAGATGGGTGTAGGAGCCATTGAAGCAGGATAGGTATCAGCCATCGCCTGAGGCTTTGTTAAGGCACCCCTCTTGATGACAGGTGCGAGATTAATGGGATATGAATCGACATGGGATGCGTGATGCTAAGGTGATTTTTGGGGATATTTCCATTTCTCAGTGTCAAGTTTCAAGTCTATTGGTTTCATGGCAAACCTATTTTCTGGGGTGGGCGGGCATGACGGAAGACTTCACTTCTCTCGTGCCATTTTTTGACTTGGTCAGAATGTATGAGAATCATGTGTAATTCCATTGGATTTGTTTGCATCTATACCTGGCCGACCTGGCTTCCAGCTAGCTTTTCACAAAGAATGGAAGACGTGAAATGATGTGACAGCCCAGCATCTAGCAGTTCCGTGAGCGCAAGATCAAGGTTCAGTGTACAAAAAGAACGTTATTCAAACATTTTTGCTTGAGACGCACATGTGTATTGCAAGCCTTGGTTTGGTGATTGCATTTCCTTTGATCTTGAGAGGAACATACTTGTAACATGTGCCTTTGATGCTCTAGGACTCTAGGAGCGAGGAAATGTGAATGTACAAATTTGAATTCCTTATCGACTTGGGCTTCATCTGAGCATTAACCTTGTGTTCTCACCCAGTTTTGCCGATCGCCGATTATTTGCTACCTCTACCCGCACGATTCGGCCAGAACAACAGCTCCCAATGGGGCAAACTCCGGTGACGGCCTCCTTGAATGTGGGCCACGAGGTCAAACAAATTTCGTATATGGAATCTTGGCATGCCCGGCATGGCGAGAAGGCGATTTATTTTTGAGATAGTAAACCTTTCATCCTATGACCCCATGAGTAGATTTGGGTGCTCCAAAGCTGCAGAATCATAAAGATTCAAAAGAAGCAACATGATTTTGGGGGGGCGCTTGTTTCCAGATATATAATGATTTTAATTTATCTTCTTATTCTTGACCGGCATGCTGCGCACTTTCTAAGCATGCAAGTGGCAGTGGGTTGGTACTATATTTGATGTCTATATAGTGTAAAACCAACAAGATGATTTATCCGGTGTCCAGCTGCTCAGTCTCGAGAATTTGCCAGAACATGCATCCACAGATTGAATACTTTGGTTTTTAATCATTTGATACAAGCGCCAGTTGATGACCGATAGGATATCTCATGTAGGTTCAAACGATATCTTGGTCTCTTCCTGTTATTTGCCAGTTGCCTATAGGTGATATCCAAAGATGTTGATGTAGAATCAAGCTCTGGAAAGAAGAGTTCCAAACTCCAGTTGTGAATCATATATATATATATACGTATATGTTTTAAGAAAAATCTCTGTTCGATCTTAAGACTGTAAGATGCCTAATTATAAGAATTTGCGAGTCAGAATTTAGTTTTTGGCGTTATATAGTCTACACATCTGCGTCAGGAATGGCATGATGCATGGCGTCCTGGCATGCCACGCGATGTGGTCTTCACTATTCCCGATGGAGCTGTGGAAGGAGCCCCTTTGATTGTTGAGGCTGGAAATGTTGCCCGCGGTGCTGGAAAATCTATACACAATCAAATCCAAACCAACACAGAGTTGGTTGTTTTCTTTCATTTTGTATAATTTGCATGGGCATGCTCACTCATTTCCCATCACCAGGTGGAGACAGGCATCGTGGTGCCCACGACCGTACCTCAAGGCCAAGACTCAAAACGTTTGTGTGCAACTGATTGTCGAGCTGCGTGGGTCAAGCATCCGAGCCCACAGGTGCATACCCTGGCGCTTTGGCTTGTCTCCAGCGCTAGGTGCGGGTGGTAGGTCGGTGCGGTCGTGGAGCGGTAGCTGCATTTTTGGCAGAGCTTTGCCTATTCTGTCTTGATCGTGCATATACTTTCAAAAACTGCACGAAAACCATTGAAAACCCTGAGAGACAGAGGTGTGCTGCTGTAAGTCTAGCGTTTTACGGGAGTTTGCAAAACCCTTGAATGTCAATGAACCATGAACGAATCGCTTCAATCCTTCAGGTCTTTCATGACCATTATTGCCCTAACCGAGCTATGCTATAGAAATCCGCACTCTTCAGTCTTCACAACTGTATGGATGCGCACTGAGGGCTCAATCAATAAAAATTGATCTCGTGGCTCCAAAGCACCAGCTATTGCACCAGATGCCAAGAGCTAGAGGTTAATTGCCTGCAGGATGTAAACTCTCCACGCTGCTATGTTTCTACTGATCATTACTGATCGACTAAGTTAATTTGGACTCATACCTCTTAAGCACACCCAAAAGAAAAGGTTCACTCAGGATATTTTTTGTTGTTGGCCAAACTGCTGTCTAGTGATTTGGCGTCCGCCTTGCAGGTCTTATCGTTTATGAGCGACGGCTAGGACCAGGACATTGTGGGAAGATGGCTGGAGTGGCAGAAGGAACTTTGCAAAGTCCGCTCCAGACACAATCAATGTCGCGCTTGAGTTGATCTTAAATGTTTGATGTTAATCTTGAAAGTTTCAGAATGTTCAACTCTTCAATAATAGTTGCTTCAAGAGGTTGAACTCGTCCTGGTTCCCCACAAAGAATGCTAGCACTCCGCTAGCAAAAGTCTCGTACTACTGCGGCCACACCGATTCCCAAAGTGGGTCCTGTGGCATGTTTTCGTTGCCCATGATCCTTTTGCTGATCCATCGGGGGATCTAAGAAATTGGGAATTCTTTCAAACATAGTAAGAGGATGTAAATAGATTGACATAGCATACACCTCAATAATATTCAACACAAGAAAAAGTAGGAACTATTTTTATGGGTTATTTACTACTCTTTGTTAGCGTAAATTATGTTGCGTATGAATGCATATTACAAGAAGAGCGCGTGATGGTCCCAGAGGCATGCTTTATACTGACAATATAGCCCTCTAAGTTGCTCCTCTAGCATAGACGCCACAAACATGACCTTCTTATGCCTTCTTAATAAAAGTTTACCCTCACTGGACAAGTCACATCTTGGTCCATCAAAAAGGTGGCGAGCACAGCAACTCATTAAGATGTTTTCTGTTTCTCCTTGGATACATTTAAAGTCTTGAATTTGACTGCTGATGCTTTTGCACCCTGAATGTCAAGACATACCTGACTAGTCACGGTCCCATAGAAACGTGGCCGGCACTAGGGTCAATGATCAGCGCATGGCCGAGCATGGCTGGATTGTTGGTATGTTCCCATTTGATGGACAGAGTCGTTGTTACAATCCACTTAGACCGACATGTGCAATCAACAGACTTCCAACATGTTGCAATCTAAGCTAGCTGAATTATTTGGCACACTGAAGTTGAAGGAACATCTCAGCAATTGATGAAGTTTGCTGCTGTGACATGTTGTGACCGGCAGTGGGGTTGTGCTTCATTCAACTTTTGTTGGCACTCAGACTCAGGAACACTCCTCCAAAACCTGCATATCAAATGTTGCCTCTTAAAACTGGCACAGGATGAAAAAACAGACCATCACTGCGTGCATTTTTGCTCACAACGCTGTGGGAGTCTCATGGAATCACCACTTTCAATAAGGCTGTTCTGAAAACCAAAACTAAAAATCCCAGGGAATCCCATAGCTGCAAGGTCGGTCGCAGGTGTCAAATTTGTCACCGGACTCGACGATTGCATTTTCATCCGGCGACCCTTGGAAATTCCAAACTTTTGATGTTGCAAAGATATGAACATGGAATGATATGTGTATATATATATATATATTTAGATTATTTCTTATATTTACATATATTTATTGCACTATAGATGTAGTTGTAGTCGTAGTTAGTATACGTGCATATAAATATATCTATATATACATTTATTGCATTTATAAATCTGAATCATGGGTCCTAGATCCTCAGAATGTCATCTTTAGATTGATGTACGTTCCATTGGCCAGATTTCGTAAATCATGCCACAGTGTCATGTTTTTGTTCCTTATTTTACCATCCAGCTATATCAAAGTCTTCAGATTGTTCGGGTGGCCATGCCGATCCACCGCAGGTGTTGCTTATCATTTTTAGTTTCAACAACTTGAAATCTCTGATGCCCGTGAGGCGCGTTAAATAGTAAGACGTTTTGCTCAGTAAAATGCTGGGCTGGGGAGCCGGTTCTTCATTTGACTGAAATTCAGAAAACTTGCGATGCTTTGGAAAACGGAACCTGCCGGAGGCCCTGTTTCATCCCGATGGTTTGGATGATTCAACGTTTAAAGATTTGAGTTTCTTGGGTGAAACCTGTAGGCCTTGTTAACTCAGGGATGAAGGTGGTAATTTCAGGAGGTACAGCTATCACTGCGGGGTGCAGTGGAGATGGTAAGTGAAAAGCCACGGTGGCTATTGTGAGAAGTATTGCAGGACGCTTTACTATTGATATCAACCTAGCAGCTGGGAATCAATTTCATCCGCGGTATCTCCAGTTTGGAGTGTTCTTCAGCAATTTTGGTTCCACTCTTTTCGGCCAGTCACGTTCTAGCGTTTGGAGAAGCATTGCCGGATGCATGCGATTGTTAAACATGAATTGTGAGATATGATATCGTTAGCGAATGTTTGACATGAACAACATGAATGATATGAATGGCAGTATCAGGGTGTATGCTTCTGTATTGAACCAACTCGCCAGTCCCAGATTGAGAGCTTTTCACATGCGACAACGGGCAGGGAATCAAGATTTGCAGACACTTGTGTCATTCCTGCTTACAAAAGTGTGTTGATTTGGTGGTGGTGGGTTTAAAGACTTTTTCATTTTGACCCCTACTTGGGGAAATGATCCAGCTTGACTACATGTAGGATATTATTCAAATGGTTGACACCACCGGCTAGTTTAGACTTGACGAGGAGGTAAGGGGGCTACATTTATATATACCATGCCGCTATATCGTAGATGCTCAGTTTCAACGTATCTCGCCTTCGCATCTCCAAATATTGAAGTTTCTATTTGTTTCTGACATGTGCTACCTTAAACTATATAGTAATGATATCATTTAACATTCACAAATATCATACGCATGTGATATTTTTAAATTCAGGGTCGTTCATTATGTTGAATCATTTGCTGAATTCTCACTGATTCAATAGTGTCTCCCTTCTTTATGCGTAAGCGTTCGTTCCCCGGTCATACCATGAGCGCGGATCGGGGCACTTGGTTTCAACGCATCTTTGGCTTCTCTGAGGTGCAAATCATCGTGATTAGAATGGGTAGAAACAGCTTTCTTGTACAAGCATTCTTGTATGGCCAATTCTTGAACATCGATTATATAAGTATCATGAGTGACCTTCACACTAGCGATAAAACATCTTGGCATCGGAGGTAAGTATGCAGATCAATGATTTTTGATGCCAATGCAAGATTGGAGCAAGTCGAATGTCCGAATGTCCGAAATATAATGCTTAAAAGTCGACAAACTATGACGCGTATATACACGAGTGGGTTCTCAAGCTCAATGCTGTGGATTTTTTTGGATCTCTGGTCCACATGTTTTAGCTTTTTGCCGCAGGCCAGCTATGACAAGACACGAGAAATGCTGGCCGTTGAAGAAGATGAAGAGAAACCTGGCATGTCCATCCTCAGGAGTTTGGCCAATGGGTTTCTCAACTGCATGAAGATCAAGCAGAGAGAGGTGCTATTGAGATTCATGTTGGTTTCCGACGGAGATTGAAGTCAATCAGAATAGAACTGTATGATTTTTTCAGACCTTGTTTTGAGTTCCATCAGAGAGTGAAGCCCGGTTCAGTCTATCAGCTTGAATTTATTAATGCAGCTGCAACTACCGGTGGAAAAACACAAGATGTGTGTCTTTTCTGGTTTTTCTTCAGCTCTCAAAGGAGTTGTTGTGACATCACTAACCCACCGAGTTCGCCCTGCGCTGCAGGGCTCGCTTTCGTATTGGTTGCTTTGGAACTCCAAGCTTGCAAGAACTGCGGCAGGTCGATTGGGAAAACGGTGACTGCAGGGCAAGCATGAAAAACCTTGTGTTTGGCTCGTGTTTTTGAGTGAACTTTTCAAATCCATGAGTCTACAGGTGTTTTTTATTGCCACAAAGCATTGGCATTCAAGTTGCCGCTGTCAGGTTCTAGAAGCTGATGTACCATCAGGGCGTTTGAAAGTAACCAATGAGATGCTTCGCAGCACCAAGATTGCGGGTTCAGGCTAAGCCAAATGAAATTTGGTGACTTGGGCGGGTCTCACACACACCTTGGCCAGACAGAGGCCAGTATCGGCCAGTGTCGCACAGAGATATGCTGTCTTTTGGGGCCGCCAACAAAACTTCAAGGCATATCCGAAAAGAGTGAGAACTTGTTGAATGTGGGGTTTTTTGAAGGCATCCACAAGATGCATGAAAATGCTGGGAACTGTAAGGACAAGTTTTGTCTCGCCACACAACTGGGTGCAACATGTGCAAGCATGCAGGCGAGTAAAACGTTTGACCAGGTCCAATCACCAAATGACAAGGATCAAATAAGTATATGAACATACTCAATTTGACTTGTTTGAAGGTTTTTTTCTAACAGCATAAAGGCATCCCCACCACTCTAGACTTCCGAAGGAACTTTGTCGAGTTTCAACAGTGATCCCGAGGATCGGAGATGTGGCTTACAAACATGCCTTGCCGGAGAACATGTTTGCGTCTTGGCGACATGGCCAGTTCGGCAGGGGGTGGTGGAACACCATAGGAACAGGATTGGATTCAATGGATGGGCTGGAGCTTCTGGCGGGTTATTGTATTCATGATGTAATGATGTAATTGTGTTGGCTTGTGGCCCCAACAAAATAGGTTACACAAGTCAAAAGAGTTGAAAAAGGGAAAGACAGCAACATGCAACCAACTTTTAGCAACTTCATACTGCAACAGAGTTTGCTACTTTGAAGCATTGATTAGATAGTAATAGATAGTAAACATTGTGAGGTGGGATGAATGAATGGATTTGAGTTCCTAGAATTTTCCCCACCCATCATGCATTTTCAGATTCCAGGTCAATCTTTGGATTGCAGTCATCACCACCTCGTTTGTTTTCGTTTCACATGTGTCCAACAACAACAGTGAGGCGACGTTTCAAGTGGCCTCACAGTTCAATTGCTTGGAGTTTGTCGGACCTTCGGTCGTCCCGGAAGATGGGATTACCAGTTATGCCGCTAGCTGCAGGAAGAAACAGGAGACAGCGGGTGGTGGCTAAAGCGGCTAAAGGTTGACCTTGACAAGCGAAGAATAGCAAGTGGAGATAGCAGATAGGATATATTGTCTCCTGGCGTGTCTTGTAAGTGTGCATCTTTGCTATGTTTTAGATTCTATTGTGTACTCATGATTTGTTTCATGGCCAAATATGTTGATTTCGTGATACTTCATGCCTGGAGCCGCTGGTGAGCTCAGCCTAAAGAAAATGCACTTGGAAAAGGATTTTTGGGAGCGCAAGGGTGATTTTTGCATCAGCAAAAGGCTTAGCTTCACTATTTTTGGCGTCGAACTGCTAGGTTCTTATATTGTTTGTTGGATGATACAATGAATTAATGGCCGTGACTGACCCTCGGGTCTTTGGTGCTGATTACATCTTGCAGCACATTTGAATTGGAAATGAATCAGTTTAGTAGTCTCAGTCTTATTTGGCATCCTTTGGCCAGCCAGGCTGTCTAAAAGCAAACTTTTTCAAACAGTGTCCACTGTCTAACAACACAAGTCTTTGCCTAAAAATATGGACGCCAACATTATCTTTCAATATCAATCTTTCAATGTTCAATACATTTTCACGATAGACCCCAAATCCATGGTTCCAAACAAATGGCCGAATTTCACGGTAATGTGCCCAAACTTTTGGTTGGAAAATCCCATCAAACAGTCGGTCCTGAGGTTCATGATCGAACGCAGGGACCAGCGACTTGGTTCTCATTGGTTCATGGTTGGTGTTCCAAGTCTTTAAGCCAGAGATAGACATTGAAGATGCATTGAAATACCAAATAGGTATAAGGTAATGTAAATTAGAATCACGGCTCTTACAATCCCGAAAGGGTACTTGATGTTTTCTTGTTATATATATGTTTGGCATTTGCGTACTTCAATGATCTTCAATGTCTACAGTCTACAGTTGAATTGTTTATCAATTTATAATTTGCCATGAAATATAGATAGACTGATAATATCTGATAGTTGTGTCGTTAATGCAAATTAATCCTGCAATTTGAGTCTTTGTTGCGCCTGCTTATCCTGCCAATCAAGACGCATGGCCAAGTGGGGTTCTGGGTTGCTTATCCTGAAATTCATGCAAAAGCATAAGATGTTCATCATGTCATCATGTATGGCTATGCAACCCTGAGGCCGTAGGCCTTTTTAATTACCCTTCCTTCTTCCAAATCTCAACTCCTGTTCATATTTCATACAATTCCCGGCATGCTCACGGCAGACGATGGGCCTTGCGGTCCCAGCTAGGCTTGTTCAATTGCTTGTGGCCCTGCCACAGCTTTCCGCAACTTTTTCGCCCCGGTGGGGCCAACTGGACAGCAAGGTCAACGGAAAGAGCTGTCGCTGGGCAGAAGATTTTTGTTCAGCAACCAAACTATATATGATTGATTAATCTATGTCGACGGCAGCTTGCCCTAAATGCTGGTTTACAAGCAGGATTTTCTAATGATATTCAGTTTGTGAAACTATGCTAAGTTAGCGAGATATAAGGTTGACATGTAGTTCATCCAAGAAATCCAAACAGTGCGGAAGGAGATGGAGAGCATAGGTTTCTTGCATGTTGCCAATGTACCACGTCATATCCCTTGTACCTTTTGTACTGCAACATGTTGAAGTCATTTCGAGCGATTGGTCCATATAGGCAAATCAACAATTTGGACGACTTCTCTACCACCTTGGATGTACTTTGCCAAGATCCGGCTGATGCCACTGGTTACAGCCTTCGTCCAGCACCTTTCTTCCATGTTCGCAGTGGATATACAGAAGCATCCCATCGGGAGATGCAAAGGCTCAATCGGGCCTTGATACTTGCCTCTCGAAATGATAGAAACAACCACCATGACCATATAAAGGGAACATGATCCGCCTTTAAAGACCCTTATGTTTAGGAAGCAAACAGGTGTTGGGTCTTTGCTTTGTTTCCATGCTTACAACTTTTAGGATGAACCATGAATTCACAAATGAACTGTTGATTGACCAGGAAGATATTTTGCGAGAGTCCTCTGATTTTATAGGACAAAGGTTTGCAGTTGTTCACGGCTAGGTCTATACTATATGTCTCTGTTTGTCATAAAACTCAAGGGCTTCCGCTTGCCTTCTCCTCCCTGGTGATAGCAGAAAGTACCACAGCCTGCTCCGACTTCTAGATGTGAAACTTGTCTAGAGTAAATATTAAATATATTTAAACATGTTCCATTTTGCTGTCGTTTCAAGTCCCTGGGTGTTATCTTGGTTTGTACGCAACTAGTTGCTACCGCCATCTACCGCCCACGTTTAATCCACATAATATCTCACTGTGTTTTTTTGATTATGTACGAGTTTCAGACACCTGATATCCATATTCAAACATGGCATGTCAAAAGAAATGCTGCATGCTGGATTTTTGAGGGCCCGGTTGTCAGAAGCACAACGAGATGCGTTGAGGGCAACCCTGCGGGTGGGTGTTCATGAAGAGGTGCAAGTGACTTCCCATGCCTGGGGTGCCAAGCTTCTGCCCACTGAGCAGTTACTGAGATGAAGGGCTTTTCACCTGTATCTTTTCGTTTATGGTGAAGTGTGAGGTTGATCATTATGGTTTATACGCGTTTGTCTGTGTTTATACTACTTGTTAATGCACACAAAAGACCTGTTTATTATTGAACTTTGATCTTTTGTTGTTTTTTTGTGGGGTGATCGTTTGCAAAAAAAAGTGCTGACATGAACATTGATCATTGTGAGTCTTTTTAGGGTTGGAACAGCTCTACTTGTGGCCTCAGGCTAGTGACGCAAGTTTTTGGTTCAGCTTGTTCTGTGGCCTACAACCGGGCCACTTGACATGAATTTCGGTACCTCAAAGGAAGACGAGCAGTTTGGTTGCGGTGATGATGCGGGGTATGGTAATGACTATCAGCAGAGTAAGAGGAGGGCCATGTTTGAAGGACAGCAACCTTGTGCACCAGTAAATGCAGGAAGGTATCGGAAGGATTTATGAATATGACTTGACACTCCTGTGGCTCTGTTGTTCTTACTGGACACGAACAAGAAGATGCTCAGGCGTTCCTTGTGTAACCTTAAGGACAGCTCCAGAGATGACTGGCAACCAGTGGCCACATTGATCTTGGAAGCTTCTTATGAGGCAACGCAATGACAAAAAGTTGGGCCTGGGATTGCATCGCAAGTAAAAAACATATGTATTGTGCATTTGTTACAATATGATTCCACTGACAATTGCAAGGGCAATCACGATCAACCACGATTATGATGAGCATGCTGGATGAAGTTGTAAAATAGCAACTTGTTGAAACTGACTACTTGAGTAAACATTGTCACATCCTCAATATGAACATCATAATCATATATCTTTAACTTCCCTTAGTTACGGTACATTTCAGATGTTTAAGTGCTGTTGTCATGGTATCCAGATAAGATTATGATGCCTGCCAGTGCCGCACGCTGTACAATATGTCTATGTATACGCAGTATACATGCATGTATCCAATGTATGCAGCATGCATTCATTTTGTTAAGTGTGACTCAGACTACTATTGCGACACGAGTCAACTCCAAACCACTCGGCAGGCCACCCTTTTGGCAGCCTTGAAGCAAGCCAAAAAGCATGCTGGAAAAGGTGGCTCAAAAAAAGTCTTCTTGACATCATTAGGAGGAGGTGTTTTTGGCAATTCCATGGAACCTTGTCTTTGCTAACTACTTTGCCGGGCAAACAACAGGTCCAGTTGGAATTTTAAGATCCTCAGATATGGAAGGACATGGTCCTGGGATTTGTTCAGCACCTTGTGTTGCCCATGCTTTGAGTGATTGATTGTTTGGTATGAAATCTATAACAGTAACGCTTGTGATGACCAAACAAAGAGACGGGGGCATGTGCCCACATTTTGAACACCCAATTGGCTCATATACTCACAATCCTTAGGGACACTTCGCTGAATCTCACCTGTAGGGATGAGCTTGTTTCCCCGAATCGTTGGTTTAATTTGAGGATGGCTGAATAGGTCCACAAATAAAGATATACAAAAACAAACAAAAGAAGTAGATATGTAAAAGATATGATTTGATTAAGCAAAGTAGCCATGTGAAGGAGATTTGGGGTCATGACCAAGGAGTGGATCACGCAGGCCATGGAACGTGCATTTCATCAACTGAAAGATGTGGATTTGGACGTCCGCATTGTGACCTACGCAGGTGCCGACACGCTGGTCCGGATTTGTGGTTCCGTCACCAAGTCCAAAGGATCAGTGAATAGAATGCAATAATTACTCGGAGAGTGTTGCATTGATTATAGAGATTGGTGCAATCTCACTTCATAGAAGTGATGGTTATTAGCATTGAATCTTGGTGGCCGGATGCATGAAATCATCAGGGCGCTTATCCCGGTGGTTATCCATTGGATTACATCACAAAATCACCCCCAGCCCATCATTCTAATCATTGCTGAGGTTCTCCTCATCCGGAGCTGTTACGCTTGGAACGGCAATTTGGAGAAAGATAAAACTCACTTATGGCGTGAAGTCACACCACGAAGGATGTTTTTTGTCGATCTAAGATGATCCAAGGGTTTGACATGTCCTTTTTTGGCAATCAGGTCATAGTGGAAAATGCTTGCCAAAGTGTTTGGCAGGTCTTCGCAGAAGGTCATTTGTTTTTGACATTTGCGAAGCGAATAGTTTAAGATGAACGCTGTCGAACTTATAGGGCGGTGTTTGCTGAGCGCAACAGATGTGCATCTTTTATTTGCAGCACGGTTGCACCCCGAAGTTCCACGGGTGAAGGGTAAATGTGCATTTTCGCAGCTTCCTTGGCTGAAGAGACGCTGATGATGCATGAATCAAGAATCCACAAAAAAGAAAGGCACCTGACAGAGACATTGATAGCAAGCAAAAGCCAGATGTTTTCAGTTCAAGTGATTGCCTTTACAGAATCATACGTCATATGTCATAATGTTTGAACTCAAGTCGGCCTATCTCGACAAAATGTTCGCGGTCAAGAGGAAGCGATGTAATAAGTTCAAGACATTGGCTGGTTTTATATGTTTTATTTATGTGTTTCTTACTCTTAGTGTGCTGAAAAAGGCCAGATCGCTGTGTGATTGAGAGCCAAAGAGTTGAAACAAGGACGCAAAACAACAGGGCACCTTGGCAATTTCCGCCCTTCAAAATAGCACCTTGGGATAAGTCATCGGTGCCGAATGTACCAAAAGCGCTGTCCATTACTCTGCATTGCCTTGTTGGCATTGAGCTTTGGAGGGACATTCTGCACCTTGGCTTCTGGCTTTTTCGTGGAGTCACCTTAGTGGTAAATGGGAAGCTGGGAAGGGTTTCGGAATTCACCAAGATCACTGGGTAGTTGAGCAACCTTGTGAAACCTAGATTTTGCAAATATGATGTTACTTAGGAATGGATTATCACCGCAATGATTTATCATGAACATAGCAAAATTGGAGGGTTTCTGTTGTTTTTTGTGCTTGATTGGCATATTCATAGTGTTGAGGATGTGTGTGTGTTTCTGAAAAATCCCCAACAAGTTGACCCGTTTCTATCATTTGAAGTATGCAAGCGACACAGTCAGGTGGTTCTTGGTATTCCAGGCACCGGTCCTGGAGGTGGCGGTGGGGTCACCCGTGGATCTATCAACATGTTTTCAACACTTTCGTATTTTTTTGCCATTCTTTGTCAAGGAGATATCCTTCTTTTTATGCCAGGATCTGGGATTCAAGTGACCCTGCAGGAGATGCAAACTTCGAGATTCTCCAGCTCTACGCTGTCAGGACCTGTGTTATTAGGCGAAGATGGAGGGACTTACTGGAAACAGATAACACATTTAGAAAACGAAGCAGCAAGATAGAACACCTAAAGAGAAAAGGTCAAACAGGAACCAAGCGCGTGGTCATCTTAGTGATTATACTTGTGCTTCTTCCTTATCCATCGGGCATTCTTCAAGACCTCTTGCATGAAGTCCACAGCTTGGTCAACAAATCAATGGACTGACCCTATCATTCATTGGCAAAGATGTCCTGTATATGATCTTTGTTTGTTCCAGAAGGGACACTTTTCAGATTCCAGCCAAAGGTTTCGGAGGTGTAGGCATATTCACACCTAGCCTAGTGACGCAAGCCATCTGAAAAATGATGGTCACGCAGTCTATGGACCAATTGCAGCTAGCGGCCAACCAGTTGGGGAGGTTAAATATACACTGTGGCTCATGGGGGGCTAATCAAGAGTTTGTCCACGAGCAGGCCTCAAGTTGCTGTAGTACCTCAACACTCCATACCTTTATGCCAAAGTGCCCAATGTTTTCAAGATTCAATGGTTTCATAGCATTTGCATCATAATGTTTGCAGGTTCCTGTCGCTCCACCATCAGTTCTTTTCCGCGTTGTTTCCCTCCAAATTGGGAAATTGGATGACTGACCGCCGGCATTTCTTTGTCCAAGTCGGCTGGGACAGCGACTTGTACGGCACTAAAGCTGGGAAAAGGGCGATGGCAAGCCTTGCGCATCTTATTGGACCCACCTTGCGACAATACGTCCATCGCTACTTGGCTGTTGTTTGACAGGGGAAGGAACTTGGAAGAGGAGATGTCGAGCATGTGATTCATGTGGTGTTGGGAGTTTGACTTCCTCTAACTTTCAAATAGAATCTATATAGTCTCTACATACACATATGTGTTCGTTTGATACCATGACAGAAAGGATGCATCATCTACCAAACCTCCATGCTCTCGATTCCTTGCTTTTGAATTTCCCCTCATTATTCAGAGTAATTACCAACAGTCGAAGATCATCATATGAAAGATGATGTCTGGTTTTGCATCATGAATCATTCCTTATGATTCTACCAGATTGACATGTTTGGAGGACTGAATCATGAAACCAATTGAAATTGCATAACTTACAGACAGATTATGAAGTTTTATGTCGTGCAGAGAACCTAACATCGTTTGACAATTTTACAAGCTTCAAGCTACCACTTTTCATCCACATTTAATTGCAGCTTTTCAGGTTTGAGGAGGTTGGTCGGTTGTTGAGTAGTGGTACGGCAGGAAAACAGATGTTGGTGCCTCATAATCTTTGAAGTTTGGATCAGTGATATTGAAAACATGTTTTAGCAAGGGTGTTGCAAAGATGTCAGCCAACCAAACAACACTTCAAGCCAACCAAGCAACTTTTCAGTTGAAGCCATTTGACTTTACAAACAAAACAACGCTTGTTTCATCATGTCAGAGTTCTTAGAATCATCATCCCGTGATTTCTGTTTTTCTTGGTCTCAGGCTACGCGCCCAAGTTGCTATGTGCCCAGCACCTGCGAAACTGGGCAGCCTGGAGCGAGTGGAATCCAGTGGATGGTCAAGCTTACCAGGAGACTTGGTGACCATCTATGTCGATTGGGGTCAAAATGCTGTTTGAAAGATATGTGATTAACAAAAAATATGATTTTATTTTCTCAGATTCCATGAAACACGTTGGAATTTGCACCCCTGACGACACTGTGAAATTACTTTTATCCTTCCGAGAGGGTCATTCTTTGGTTCCATGGAAAAAGAGAAGCAAGCCTTTGTGCCATAGGCCTTCATTTTCCTCAGCTACAGCTACGTCAGTCTTTAGTGTTTTTTTTGCTTCATTATTGTTCATATGTTGAAGCAGAAACTGAGAAGTGCAAAATACAAAGCAAGATTCGATATGATACTGCACCTTTCCCGGATAGATGAAAAAGCTTCAATTCGTGAAGCATCTCTAGATAAATGGTAATTTACAATATATCAGTTGTAATGGATGAAGCGCATTTGTTTACGTACATCATCCAACAATCTAGTCAATATGTTGCATCTACTGATGTTTGTTTGTCTCGTTTGTTCTGTATTTTGATTTTGCACAATTGCCCGACCGGTCAGTTTCAAGCATGTTCTGCCGCTATGCCAATAAGGCCCTGTTTCAGCAAAGGACTGGAAAGAACGGGTGTCCGTTTCCGGCTTCTGGGAAGTCAAGGGGTTACCCGGAGGCCTCAGGATTTGGATTGATTGTTTCGTCTCTTGCCATGCACCTTGATTTTATGTCATTCAATTATTTATTTTTGGCCAAACTATTTTGGGGTCTAGCGGCTAGCGTGTTTCCAATTTCCTAGGATTACAGTAGGCTTTCGGTGGTTACTTGTTGGTATCATTTGTATTGATTTGTCTTGACTGAGACTAAAGATTGTGCATTGCTTGGCCATGCAGCTCTCATAAATCAAATTCATAGGATCGTTTTGATTTGGGCACTCGAGCCATCACAGTCTTGAGCGATTCAAGGCTCTACTGAAGCCATGAAATCATCCAAGAAAAGTCTTTCTCCCATCCAGGATGAATGAACCAGCCGCCTATGTGGACTTCGCAGTCTCTTTGCGCCAACGAGAGGATTTGCCCAAGGATCGACTGGGATTGAATTGGCCAACATATTTGTTGGACATTTCTTACACCACTTCCTTTTTTTTTGGAGGGTCGTGTCTCCGGGCAAGTTGTGGATGCCCTTTTATTTATCCATCAGATGGGTGACAAGGACAGAAAATAAAACAGACAGTCACTTCTGTTTTGTCGCAGGAACTTCTGGGCATGTTGCAGAAAGATTTGGCCGGCGAGTCGCTGGGATATGGAGGGATAAGATGGGATGTGAAGATTTGCTAGGATTAGGAAAACTCAGAACATGCATAGAAACATATATAGAACTTACTGTAGAACTTATAAATGAATAAGTCTTGCGGTCAATTTTTGGATTCCAAGCTTTTCATCCCAAAATTTGAGTGAGGAACAGTTTGCTGTAGGTTAAAATGGAACCTACAACATGACATGGCCCTTTTCAAAAACAACAAGTTTGGTGTAATATAATGCACACACCCCACCTGAATATCTGAGATTCTATATATTCTGCAGTTTCAACCGGGATCACCGAAACTGCATGAAGCTCGGTCCACCGAATCGAGAAGAAAACCGAGGTTGTTGCGTCAAGCCGCCGAGCGCAGTGACATTCTGCAGGTGGACACGGAACCGTGGCCACAAGATCTGAAGACTCAACTCATAAAGGCGCGGCAACCGTGGAAAGACGATGGGCGGAAATCCCCAAACTCCGGTTGGCTCCCAGTTTGAGTGGGGAAACCAATAAATTTTAGGTGAATGGGATCCATGTTATAAACATCTGGCTCATCGTGATTCGAAGAGACTACATCCTTCCACAATCATCTACGCCAATGACCGGAGAGAGTATGCATCCACTTGTAATTATAATCACAGATATTTATGTGACTTGTGCCTATATTTTAACGCCATTCGCCATCAAAGGGAGTTCTATCCCTGCAATTTGACATGGAGGCTGAACATGTAGCCCCCTTGGGGTATTTTGTTGTAAATTTGGGACGTCATTTTCTTCCATCCATCTGAATTTGTGCCTTTCTTTCTTCAGAGGGTGCCAAGTTGTGTGAGTGATTAAAAGTACTTCGCCCGAGTCACTTAGTTTTCCAAACACTTGATCAGGTTTTGTTGGGCCGGCTTAGGGTCCAGAGGCCTTCAACTATTTGGAAGACTAAAGTTGTCAACTCTCCTGAACGAATCCACTGAATCTCAAGGTTGTCAACGTATCATCTTTTTTCATCGCAGTTTGCAATGATTTGCAGAGAGTCGATGAATTAACATCAACCCCAAGGGACATGGTCGATGAATCGATGAAACCCATCCAACTCCCCCTCCTTTCTCCAGGACGTGACCGATGCCATGACCTTGCTCCATGCTGAAGCTGAAGCTGAAGGTGTCGAGGTGAGCCCTGTCAGATTAGATCAGATAAGGTGAGTTCCGTTTATCATTTGAACTGGGCTGCAGGACGTGGAAACTGAAAAATTGAAGTGCCAGGCTCACCGTTTTCGGGGATGTTGTGCTGTGGCCTGGATTCGGCCCGGTTGGGTAGCCAGCCAAAAGGACAGGGATGATGGAGCTTAGGTAGTGCCACCAGAAAAAAAGAAGAAACAAAAGAGGAGGATGAACCGAACCACAGCAAAATAAATCCTTAAGAAATTTACTTCAGGTGGATCCATTTCAGATGGGGCAATGAAGAGTTGTTTTTCATGGTGTGTTGTAGCTTCCCGATTTTGACTCCAGCTGTGGAAAGGATTTTGGCAGGTCTTCAGAAGTAACATGGATTGAACATGACATCATATTGAGAGATGCACTTAATACCGTGGATATGAGACATATGATATTACATCCACGTGGCAAGCTGGAAGCACCACGAAACCCGAAGGTGCTCATAACCTATTACATGGATGACCTGATTGTTCCCGGCTTTTGGGGAACCGTTGGGGTATATAATCTGATTTGGAGTCGACTTGATTTTGTTGTAAATTTGGTGCCTAGTGCCAGTCGACAAACGGGGAGTATGCCAATTACCGGATCATTGGTTGCGATTTGAGGGGTTTGCGCTTTCACTTGTATCTCCATACAATTCCTCTAGTTGAGACACACTGCCTTTGACCCTGAATTTTGAACAATCTGAAAGCCAGAAGCCAAGACCTACGCTTTCAGAAACGTGTCTTTGATCCCATTACAACAGATGCCAGGCGCATGAACTTCTCATTGAAGTGCACCGTTCGGAGCTCTTCTGGGTCCGTTTCTCGTTGGTGACAGAGTGGCGGACGGCCGAAACCGCATGGATGAAAACCACCTAGGTGCGCAGAGCCCATCAAGACTCCCCAAGTCAAAAAGAACGGCAGAACTTCTTGCTAGTCACCAGATGGAGGAGGGTCATAGACAATCCCAAAACTCCATATCCAATCCAACTTAAATCCAACCACTCCAAGTTCAAGCTCCGCAACTTGACCATCTCTTAGCCCCTAAGACTTGAGGTTATCAACTCCTGTACATTCGTGCCAAGTGCGCCGCCCTTCGCCGTGGCGATTTGCCAGAAGCTCGTTCCATTGGTCAGCGGATGGCGGCTGCTGGTTTGCCAGGAGTTGGAGAGGAGGAGCGCAACTGGGAAGGGAACTTGAAAACACTGCCAATTGAGGTGAGTTGCAGTTGCATTGGAGGGATCAGATACTTGTGAGCACATGTAAGATGTAAGCGAGCTTGGTTAGAGAAGCACACTGCAAATACGATGCGATACTTTACGTAGTGTTGGATGTGTTTTTGGTAGTCAGATTGAATGAACATCATCAGAATGTAAAACATGATGCATTCAATATCATGCGCCTGTATGAGTGTGTAAACGTGTATTTGAGTTGTTTTTTGTTTCTGTCTTGTTGTATGTAATTACGAGTGTGTGTGTGTGTGTCTGTGCAACAGGCGCTTGGCTTTCCATGTTTGTATGTTATTGGCAGGAGATCTTGTTGTTGTTGTTGTTGTTGTTGTGGTTGTGGTTGTGGTTGTCGTTGTCGTTGTCGTTGTTGTTGTTGTTGTTGTTGTTGTTGTTGTTGTTGTTGTTGTTCGCTGTCAATTTTGGATAATTTTGGTACATCATATGAAATCACATCACCAGTCAGTTGCTGACATCTCACTCCAGTAACGTTTCACACCCATATGCACAATAACATTTACACAGCTACATACATATATGACATAGTCAAATATTTATTCATTACTGTTTGCTCTAAAATTTGCTAGATATCACTTCAGCAAGCTGTATCTCTTGAATGTTTTTATGCGGTGACCTGTAAACCCGCAGGAATTATTGCTGCGTGCCATCAACTGCGCACGGGCAGTTTATGAGGCCACTTCATTTGCTGCAGAGACTTGGATTGGGAAATGGAAAACGAGTAAGCTTGGATATTGAATGGGATGGGGATGTTGGCTTTGAAGTTCACCGAATCATTTGGGATGATCGGGATGCGGCCAAGATCAGGGACAGTACAAATTCTTTCAATCTCGGATTTTATTTGGATCTTGCTACGATGACATCAGACTGTTGCTGAACTTCGAAAGCAACTATCCTGAGCCCCAATGACTCCATCTAACAGCCTGACAGGGACTGCCATGGTCTACGGAGAGTTTCAAGTGCACTAGTTGGTGGCTTTAGGTATGACACTGACCGCTCATGGTTCGTGTTTGTGCATCTATAAGATATACTGTAAGTTATACATGTACTAGTTGCAAATATAAATGCATGTATCTATGTTTTTTAAAATCATCCAGCAAGAATCTTGAATCCACTGATGGGCAGCTGGTTGCATCATGACATCTAGGTCTCTGTCCCGGGCAGCTTTGCTGACAAGTGCCAAAGAGAGTTGTCGGTGACTTGGCCATTCCAAAAAGTGTTCCCCACCAAGTTCGGGTTGTTTTTCTGCGCCCCCCTCGCATTTTAGTAGTTGTTTGGGTTTGTATGTTTCGATTTTATGAGAGATTTTTACTTCATGATTAAACGCCTGATGTACTGCACATGTATTCGAATGAGAGACTTGTGAGGCAATGATGGTACCACGAATCCTGTGTGTGTGTGTGCATGTTGTGGTTGTGCTCGTGGTTGTGGTAGTGGTGGTTGTTGTTGTTGCTGGTGGACATGAAGGTGATGATTCCAATTTCATAGCATCATGAATAGTTTGCGGTGGTTCTTGGTGGTTCTTGTCACCAGTCTTGTTTGCCTACAGCATATCTCTTGGTCCCTTTCTCGGTTTGATGCGGGAGGTTTGTACATTCAGTACATTCTTCGATGGAAACACGTCCTCTTTGTCAAAAATGGCCCCAGCATGTTACATAATGATATCAATTGATGGGTGTACTTGCAACTTCCAGCTCAGCTCATAGGATAGGTTTTGCAATTGTGTACATACACATTTGCATTTGCATAATGTATGCAGCTTCCTCCGGCATGATTCAAACACACATCGCAAACACACAACTGCATGGGAAATGTGCATATAATATTAAATAGCCATTGATCGACCTCTAAGTCTGCTCGTACAGGCATGCGGACGCTTCACATCAGAACAAAACCCTTGACCATTCCATGTGGTGCTTCCTGGCCAGGTGACTTTAGCGTCCGACTTAGCAGATTTGGGCATGGCACGGTGGAAGGCTAATGATGAAGACCAGGTTGGATGGCATTTGGGGGGAAGCAAAACTGGAAGGATATGAAGGATGTGGAACGTTCAATTCCCAATGGTTGTAATTCAAAATAGCAGACAAGACGCACTAGTTGGAACGCTATTTCTTGTCGAATCTTGTCGAAAAACCTGGAAAACCATCGTTGGGCACAAGCTTGTCATAAACTTGGCAAACCCGGAGCTCCTTTGGGTTTAGCGTGTAACAAAATTGTGTCAAGAGTTTACCCAGGAAATGTGAAAGATTCCATTTTGTCGAAAATTCTCAGGCGCAGAAGTATATGAGCGAAGCTTTGGGTACACTTTCGAAACCCAAGCTCGTTCTCGACAACTTTGAGAAATTCATTTTCCGCTCCACCGCGGAAAAGCTCCTTGGGATCTGAAGGGTTGGGGCAAACATGTCCAGCTGAAAACAGGCTTTCCTGGGTAGATGCAAGATGAATGGCGAGATCAGAATTCAGAGCAACCCTTTGCATTCTCAAAAAAACATACCTGCTGTGTAATGTTCATTTCTACGTTCATGTGTTGCTAAGCTTTGAATAGGCATAGTAGGTTTTTGAATACTCATGATTTGGCGGACCATGTTGGCCTCCAGCACTTCCTGTACTCAGGTTGCATCAGGACATCAATGACACGGCCTGTGCAGTGGATGCACAGGTACCACATGGACGATGGACATCGATGGACCATAATGGCGGTTGGAATAAGAAACATTTTTTGTGAAGATCTAACTCATCTCCCGTGTGATTTTCCATGATTGTTGAAGAGAGTCAATATAGTCAATATTCTTTGGTACAAATCCCTGCATCAGTCTTTTGGTTCTGAGGCCTCTGCAGTCTCCTTGGAACTCGCAGCTGCCATCGACACGTTTAAAAGCCAGCATGGCTCTGCCGAGATTTGTGCATAGACCATACATCACCGTTGGGTGACGCGGCGCACCCAACGCATTCAATATATGCCACAACGGCCGGCCATGTCCTCCGGTGGCCTCACAAAAAATCCGTTGACCTTTCGCGTGCCTTAGTGCTGTGAAGGAAGACGGAGAGGGAATCCGAGGGATGTGACCAAATCAATGGGAGAACTTGGGGATGGACTTCATAGGTTGAATTTCCCATTGGATGCTATGAATGGAGAAGTCCATTCAAAAAATAGGACGGGTTTGTCAGGGGAAGTACACTGGGCCTTAAGAAACACCCCAAGAATGTTGTTCCAGACTGCTAAGAATAAGATCCAATGGATTACAGTATATTTGTGTCAGTTTGATGAACCTGCCAGAATCATTGTGAGTTGCGGTGCTGTCAGGTGGTTTAGTGGCCATTGGTTATATCTACATGTTACATATTATGGGTTGACTCTTGCCCACTTGACTGCCTAAGGAGTAGCATTCCACCAACTCAATCTTCAGAAGAGGGGCAATCCTATTGCAGCGATAGAGTGTTGGTCCAACCCCGTTTTCCGCTTGATTTTGATTGATGATTCATGCACAGGACTAAGGGGGTCAAGTCACTTGCTGACTTTTTTTTTTTGGCAAGGCTTGGAGCGGTACAAGAACTTTGGTCACATTGTTTCCTGCAATCTTTATCCCGACAAGGTGTGCATTGACCCTGCAGAAATGTCAGATAATATAGACACAGGTCGTGCCGTCAGAAATTCGATTGCGACGCGAGCCGCCTGTTGGTAGGAACCAGCATCTCCTGCACATGTGAGGATTGAATTTGCCCAATGCAAGCCACAACCTTGTTCATTGAAAGACTTGTCAACATTGTATTAGATGATATATATATATATACGATCTTAATTCAATGGTGATAAATAGTTGGCATCATATTCGGTCGCAAGTTGGCAGACATCAATCCACCATCCCATGTCAGGAGTTCCGGGCCCAAAAAAACAAAGCCGCCGCTCAGCCGTTTTGGCCACCAGATCTCTTGAATTTTGCCACTCGACGCAGGTTGGGTCGGCAGATTGGATCTGAACAGGTCGCTGGCGTCTTCGGACGAGACATTAAGATGGCGCAACGAGAGACAAAAGATGTTCAATAGGAGGGCTCCTTGACATGTCCCTTGGTTTACGGACATTTTGTTAGAATTGCTGCAGAGTTTTAAAATGCTTTGTCAGACTAGATACTGTATATGCTTGGGGTTGTTTCGTCAATTCAATGCATGATTCATAGAACACGTTGTGTTGTTTCGCTTTGTTTCTACATAGATCAGAGGAGACATCCGGCTGGTGCAGATGGAACAGAATTGGACCCAGCTTGCACCAAAGTCCGGTAGTTCACACAGTCTTCTCATTTGCGCTGATTTTCATTTCACCTTGCCCAACGTAGTTCAACAAACAACTTGCAGTTTTCCAACTCAGACCCAGACCACACACCACAGCTCTCCTTTTTTGGGGACAAGTTTTCCATTTGAGTTTTTGCAGTTTCCATTTTCCATCTCCCTGTTTTGCTTTGCTCCTTGCAATCTTCCCATTAATCTCTTTTCGGCGGTTCCTGGATGGCTGGCTACCAACACTGCCTGAAATGGCGACACGGCAACCGATTTATGACTTTAAAAATTTCAAGCATCTCGACTCCGGTGCTTCGTCCGAGTTTTGGTTGGCCCATGTTTTCACTTGGTGATTTTTTGTTAATGTTGGGACTTGGCCATTATTTGTCTTAGATGTTTTTCAGGTTTGTACATATATGCACTGATTTGGATGTGAGCACCCTTGGATTCGTAGGATTGGTCTTGTTGGAAAGACAACATGAAGTCAGTTCAAACGGCCACAGCACTTGATCTCCAGGTCCACCAGCGTAGTCAGAGCCGTTTCCACACGTGTTGATAGTGTTGAAGTGGAACCGGGATGGTGCACAAGATAACTTTGACCCAGATCGTTGGACGCTTTGTACATTTAGTTTTTTGCATTTCTGTGCTGCATACTGGTAAGACAAGCATGAATTCGTCGTAAGTTAGTTGCGAATGTGGCTTGGAGATCGGCCGTGCATGTAATTATGATGCGTACAGTGAGCAGTCCTTGCACCCATGACAGTGAGGCCTTTGCGGCTAACTGGGCATCATGATCTGTCAGTTTTCAATCGCCACCAGTGGCGTCCCTACCACATACCACAATTTGATCAGTCCCAATGTCATTGTATAACTTTCACAACTATTCAGTTAACAAGTTGGAGCAAGAGTCAGCTGTAAATATGATAAAAGTGATTAATTGCTACGTTTGAAGTGAGGGGGTCACCACTGATGCTACAGGTCGTGTTAGTTCCATCGCCTAACCGGGGGCTCGCCCTCCCCGTCCTCGTTTCAGCTGAGACCTTGAGCTCTTTCATGCCAACACACAGCGGATCGTGAACACCATGGTGCTTCAAGGAGAGTTGATTTGACAAGCAACGAATAAGAAGATTCCGACAGATTTTCCGGGCATCATGTCTTGTAGGAAAGCGATACTTATCAGGATAAATGTAATGGTAAGATGTTCTGGAAAAGAAACTTCCAGGGATATAGTCTTATTTATGTCATGTCAACTGTGGAACAGTGAGGTTGCGAGGGGAATTAGCAGCACGAAAGACAATCATACAATCAAATAAGCAACACGACATTCCACCTTGTCGTCCTGGCAACACTTGAATGATCTGAAACGGATATCATGCGGGCATGTCCATTGCATAAATATGCTCACTCGCGTTTGAGACTATGGCAACATGGACATCGGGACATCATTTTGAGACCCCCCTCTCGGCCCACACATCGTTGATTTGATTTTTTTTTCCATGATTGTCACTTTTTCACAGCTTTCCTTAGCGCCGTGCGATGCTGGTGTTGTGTTGTGACTGGATCAGGGTATCTTCAGCACAGTATGAAAGAAAGAAAGAAAAGGCGGTTGCCACCAGCCAGTGCTGGATGTCCCTGACTGAAGGAGTGATTGGAGTACTCTCACTAGTGCCGGGTTTTCTTTTTCTGTTTTTGGTCATCCAATCATCCCCGACCAGCCATGACTTCAGGCATTGGTCGATCATACCCTATGAGCCTGTTCAGTTGATTTTGTCGGTCACCTGAATCATCTTACAACCTTTGAGTATTGCATGTGTAAAGGGAGCCGCAATGATAAAGCAATGCAATATCTTAAATATCTACACTTCAAACAGGAACCCCACGAAAGGTGAGCAAGTACTTTTTTGATAGCCAAGGTGGAAACAACTAGCGCGCCCTTCCAAAAAGGTCAGAAAAAGTCAATGTGTGGAAGGCAGTTTATATATATTAAATTCTGGATTCATGTATTTTCATTCTACCATATATAGGGTATGTCAATTTTGCAATTTTGCTAACAAGATCAATTATCCATAGATTCATAGATCCTGATTTTCAAATCATCCTTTTTTCTCGCTATGTTTGGCTCAAGCTGGATGCAGTGAGACTGAGCCCTTAGTGGCTCCAAGCTGCCAGGGGGGCAAAGGGGATTTGCCCAGCAATTGACACGGCAAGATGTCGGCGCTGGTGCGGATTACTACGGGCATCATGCCCCAGCACAGCCGAGTGGGGATGTCTAGGGCAATGGCACAGTTTGGAGAGGCACCTGAAAGATTCAGTTTTTTGTTGGCGATGGTTTCGGTGAGTTGATTTTATTAATGCTCGATATCATAACTATAGTCAGTTCTGTTGATGAAGGCCTTTCAGACAACCGCCTTCCAGTTTCCAGAAAGAATGCAACACATATATACACATATATACACATATAGCAAAAGAACCGAAGACAGATGTGTTCCCCCAGAGCTAGAAGGTTTGTTGAAAGGCCCAATAAACTCCAGAATTTGCTTTTTGTACACAAATCGAACACCTGAAAACAATTACCAATCTGAGGTCATCATGTCACACTTGGTGAAGTTCTGTATGACTTTTGCACTTCCCATTGCCTTTCCACGACAGGTGGTGCATTGCCACAAGCCGCCCTATTCTGGAATCCCAGGTGGCAATGGGGGTTTTGTGGGTCTGGCTGGTTCTTGGATTTTTCGGGATTGTCAACGATGCAACTGCAATGGTTGAAGTGTAAATTGAATATTTTGAAGTGTCTCGAACTTATCCCATCTCCTTCGCAGTCTTGAAGATAAGTGTTCATGTCGTTGCGAGGGTGCATGGGCTGGTTATTAGACAAGTAAGTGGCAAAAACTGCAGAATGTTGGGATCCAAAGTGTTTCCACCGATTCCCAAAAGCTTCCAACGATGCAAGGAAAAAATGATTGCGGCAAAGTATACATTTCCAGACCAAACCAACTATAGAGTGTTGCCTTCCCGCATCGAAAGCGGTGATTTTGAGGTAGATCCCTTGAAAGGGTCTAATCTAACAACCTCTTGGGGATGAAGTACCGGTAGAGCTTGACTCCTGTCTTGAACATCTTGAACACCAGTCAATGACTCTTGATGTTCGCGGCGACATATCTGTGCTTCCAGACTTGCTTCTTCGCTTGATCATCATCTTGTGTGACATGAGAGCGTACTTTTGAAGTCGGTGTTAGTTTCCACCTTCCAGTAAATTATTTTCTTATGTTTCTCACCACGCATGTTGCTGAGAATGATAACTGTCATTTTCACCTGACCTTCGATCTCTCGACCTTCCAGCAACCCCTTGACACCTGCGATGTGACGTGCAGGGGAAGACTTCGTCAATGTGCGTTTTGGCACGCAGGAGGCAGCGGATCGAGCCTACGCGGCTCTAAAGGCTGGACAAGTCTTCGTAGACGGCTTTCCAGTGGGCGTGGGACCTGCAGGAGGTCCAAAAGGAGGCATCTTGATAAGAATTTTTGATGAGAGGTCTGAGAGGTCTGGTATGGTGGTATGCTTTTGGGGTCGATGATGATGATGATGATGATGATGATGATGATGATGATGATGATGAACAACAACAAACAGCCAACTATGATACTGTTGGTGGTGGTAGTAGCGACGATGCTAGTGGTGGTGCTTGGTACTTGGTACTTGTATCTACTTGTCAGACTTGTCATGGCTCCATTCCAACATCAAACACCTGAGTCCTTTCCCCTTTGAACCAAGGTAACGATGGCCCCTTGGCCATCTCCAACTCCGGTGGCGGTGGTGGCCCACCACGGCGCCCACGGAGTCGTAGTCCGCCACGGCTCTACGGACGGAACCGCGCACGGTCGCCGATGGGTCGTGGCCGCAGCCCTGATGGAGGTGGAAGCCGGCGCTTTGCGCAACGTAGTCCACCAAGGGAACGACGTAAGAGAAGTCCACCAGGTGGTGTGGGACGGTTGAGTTTTTCCCTGCTGAATGGTTGAAATGTTGTGCTAAACCTGAACATCATGCAGAAAAAAAGAAAATCTATATAGTCAAATATTTTTTCAATGGTGAAGTCAGCAGGCAAGTGGCGCGGAGGTGACACCGATATTTGATTTGAGGATTTGACGATTTGATGCATGCAAGTTACACAAACTAACAAGATCAAAAACAACATGATATCATGACTCACTCTATAAACATCTTTTATCCCACAAGTTGAACCTGATTCGGGTGTGATTCAACTTTCATCTCACCCTTCCACTGGCTGTTTGTGTGATTTTGTTTATGATTTTTCTCTCCAATTTGAATCATGTTTCAGTGGTGTTTCCAGAAATAGCTCTCCCCCCTTTGCAGTGCAACTTCCGAAGGTGAAGCGCCTAGAGCGAACTTTCCATCACGCAACGATCCCAAGAGTCCAAGTCCACGGCGCTTGGCGCGAGAGATGGGAGGCACTTGGGGAGTTTGGGAGGTTGGTAGGGATCAAGGAGATGACATGAGATGGACACAAGAAAAGACAAAAACGATGCAAAGCCTCCCCACCTTATCACCTTAGCCGACTGGTGATATCTTGTGATATCCACTCCAGGACGTCGTGGATCTCGTAGTCGTTCCTATGCACGTGAGCGGCGACGTGAAGAACGTGCTAGCGAATTTTCGGGAGGTGAGAGCGACCAAGAGGGTGAAAGGATGGATGGAACTGCATGGTGTGACAGAAGTGTTGAAGGATATAGTTAGTTAGTTAGTTTGTTTCTTTCTTTGTTTGTTTGTTTGTTTGTTTGTTTGTTTTTTGTTTTGTTTTAATTGTTTTGTTTTCTTTGTGTTTTTTTTTTGCTTTGGTTGGTTTTGTTTGTTGTGTTTTTGTTTCTGTTTCTGTTTGTTTGTTTGTTCGTTTGTTTGTTTGTTTTTTTTTGTTTTGTTTTAATTGTTTTGTTTTCTTTGTTTTGTTTTCTTTGTTTTTTTGTTTTGCTTTGTTTTGTTTTGTTTGCTGTGTTTTTGTTTCTGTTTCTGTTTGATTGTTTGTTTGTTTGTTTGTTTGTTTGTTTGTTTTGTTTTAATTGTTTCGTTTTCTTTGTTTTGTTTTGTTTTGTTTGTTTCGTTTTGTTTTGTTTTGTTTTGTTGTGTTGTGTTGTGTGTTGTTTGTTGTGTTTTTGTTTCTGTTTGTTTTGTTTGTTTTGTTTGTTTGTTTTGTTTGTTTGTTTGTTTGTTTGTTTGTTTGTTTGTTTGTATACTTCCACGATCTTCCGCAAACTGACATTGTGACTATCGTTCCGCATGGTTATGGCATGTTATCATAATCGGCATGTTGGCTTTCATTTATCAGGTAGTTTCTACTGTGAATCCAGATGTTCCCTGAATGCAGGGAATGTAAGTGCGCAATCATATTAGGAAAGACATGCTGTAGGAGATTGGCCGGTGTGTTTTTGTGTTTTCGGGCTAACATCATGTAGCCAATGTAGGCAATCATTGTCCTTTAAGCTTCTTCGAAGTGAGCTGAGCTTTCTTACTTGAAGAAAAGATAGAAGCAATGACCACCCGTAGGCTGGCAGAATCACCAAGCTCGCAATGGGTGGAATTGTATATCGAGACATGATAAGATGTTATGTTTATTCTTTTCCTTTCCGAAGGCTTGATTTTCAGTTTCCTTGTCGAGTCACTTTGATCATCTTTGATCCTGAATTTTCACTTTCCACCCATAGGGTTTGGGAGGGATCATCCAGCAGTTGCTTCAGCCTTGTTGTGTCCAGGGCCTAGCATGATCAAGAACAAGAAGGAACGCACACCCTCACCCGATCCCCCTGGTCCTATGAAGAATCCGAACCCGGTGGCTGGGCTGGCAAAGGTTGAGTTGATCCAGTTTCAAGGGGTATTGGTATGTTCATGCACGTTCCGTCAGGAAGGCATCATTTCTTATAAGTTGACTTAGAGTTGCTTCTTGCAAATCGCAACCTGTTTTCAAATCAACACAGGTGAAGAACCCCTTCTTCCGAGCAGATCGAAGTCCCTCCATGGTGGCTGCATACTGAGCATGGCTGTAGATCTCACTGGAAGAACTGTGCGGCTAAGATGGAGAAAAAAGTTTGGGCACACCGGAGAAGGCATCACATTAGAACAGCCAAGAGAAAGGCACTGCCTAGTCCGTCGCTTTTTTCCTGATTATGTTTCTCTTCATACTACCGGTATGACAAGATCGGGCTATATTTTCAGTGGTGTACCGGTGTACTTACATGTTTCTCCCAGATATTTTTTGGTTTTGACAATATTGAACTAGCTTGGGGCTAGAAGGTCACACGTACCGTATCCGAAAAACATCATGAGCTGCCTTGGCTATGCAGCTTTCATTTGGGACAGGACTCAGACGATGCGAGTCATGACCTTGGACAAGGGAACGGAAATTTAGTGGAAACTGCCGGCGCATACCCGTAACATCTTTTGAATTCTTTTAAGGTAAGGGCATCTTGTGATAGGGTAAGTTGAAGCAAGTCGCACGCGCAGAAAACAGCATGTGCTGAACTGAACTGAACTGAACTTTGACTTTGGAAGAAGAGTGTTAAGAAATAATATCCTTCTTTTGCAGCTACTGTGAATCCGACAAATTTGTTTGCAACAGGATTGCATTCTAAGAACATTCTTATGCAATCCCCAAATGCCTGCGTGACAAAGCACAAGGCTATGCAAAGCGACCGAACTGGCGAAAACGATATCGCCGAGTGCTGCCGTTTGATGAGGTGCTTTTGCAGCTCTGACTCCACATGCCAGATGTTTCTGCCTCATGACAGTGCGAATGCTACGAAGGAGAAAAGCTTTTCAATAACAATGGCTGTGTCATCCTGTATAAGGCTGTTCATTCCGTCTTAAGCCCTCAATGAATCCAAGACATTCCAAGACGGCGTCTTTTTTTTTTTGACTCGGAGTAGCTTCCACTACGATTGCCGCTTCATCAATGGGAAGCCATTGTTATTTTTTATTATTCATATCTTCTATTACTATTGTAGGATTTTTTGGACGCTTCAGCTACATTTCGATACATTTGGGATCATTTGGGCAGTTATAAAGGGGTAAACGTTTCTTAAATCCATAAAACATGCGAATAATGGATATTAATGGATATGATTGATATCGTGATATAATTTAATGAGGAAATATACGATGCTTTCCCTGTTTTAGAAGTGGAACAGGGACACCGATATATGGTGTCGGAGGGATTCGTGCCATGCCCTGGAGGCCAGGCGTTGTGTGCAAGCCATCGGCTTTGGCTGTCGCAGCTTGGACTTGACAAAAAGGGCCCCGTGTGCCGTGCTTCAAAGCTTTTCAGAATGTATGTGTTATTCTCAGAGGGTTGGTTGTTGTTGTTCTTGTTCTTCTTCAATTTTCTTCCTTCTCTTCCTTTTGTTCTTCTTCTGCTTCTTCTTCTTCTTCTTGTTGTTGTTGTTGTTGCTGTTGTTGCTGTTGTTGTTGCTGCTGTTTTCTGCTGTTATGGTACCGGATGTTGAAGCGTGAGAATGTCAACTGCTGCACATTGGCAGTTGCCTGCTGGTTTGGACTATGCCGTCCTCAGAACCATCACTGTTCCTAGAGTTTCTGGAATAGTTATTTGCATCCGGACAGAATTTCGGGGTACGGTTTGGTAGACCTAGAAAATGTGCCTGATTTGCAACCGCAACAGTAGCAGCATGTAGCAGCATAAAAATGCAAAAGACACTGTATTTTTTCCGATTCCCAGGGAGCAACTCAACTCTTGGTAATCTGTGCATGCGGTGACTGCCTCTGAATTCTCAGGTTTGGAATGGGATGAATGGGTAGCCGATGGCAAGAAGTCACCATTCTTGGGGCCATATGTGCCAAATGATCCAGAAGCCGCTTGGAACGTTGAAGTGTCACGCTTGCATCATGGCCTCGTCAAGTTGATACTGCCATGCCAAAAGCATATTCGTTTTTTGGGCTTAGATATGCCGTTTAGGTACATATACCACGCATGGCACGGCACGGTATCGGGATTCATTTTCATTTTTTCATTGACTGGTTTCGAGCATTCTGACTGCACCAACATGGGGAGGATGATTGCACCACAAAGTCCACTTGTGAAAACATAATTAATACCCAGTGCACAGTGAATTTTCATCATACAACGTTACCTTCTTAAACGCAAATATACGTGGTCCATCGAATTATGTATCCTTCCCATTTGGTGAATTCTAATTGGTTTCCTGGTAGCCTTCTTTGTGAGGCAATGTATGCAGAGGAATGGGAAGGTTGGGATGATTTCCTTGGAGTCATTTTGCCCTTCAAGCAGGCGGATTTGGAATGGATGTTCTAACTAGCGCTCTTGATTTGGGACTGATTGGGGTCAGGATCAGTTGCAAGAATGCTTGATTTGTGTGTGTGTTGTTCAAGAATGATCAAGTGATGTGTGATGTTTTTTTTTCAAAGGTGGCTTTAGATTTGGAATGGTTTGGAGTATAGTCGGTGCAGTGCAGTGGTTGATGAGGTTTCATGTTTTCATGATTGCACTTGTCAAGCCACAGGAAGGTGTTGTGTCATGACATTTCGGATCCTCCGAAGACTTGGGTGATGTCGAACCCACCGATCAAAACTGCTTGCAAGATATGTTGATTTCCAAACAAATATTGCAGAGGCAAGATATAATGCGACCCGAAATCCACCATGTTCTGCTTCACCAACTTGCGTCTACAATTGATGACTTTTGCCGCACCGACTTAGTTTTCTATGGGAGATATAAAGTACCCAGACGTTTGCACGTTTTTTTCCACTCATGGCTCGCCACCCGAGAGGCTCGTTTGGTTTCTCGTTTGTTGGGCTTGAAGAGCCAAGAGGATTGGTACAACTTTGTGGAAGCAGATGCAGTTCGTGCCTTGTTGATGGAAGCGACATGGGATATAGGGCGGTATACTCTCCCTGACCGGGCTTTTTCACATTCAAGGTTTTGACATCTGTAAAGTCAATATGGGGTTTATGTTTATGTATTTAGCAATGAACCCCTCCCAACGACATTTACAATTGAGTTCATCAACACGGTAGAATGCACTTGTACGAACATTCGTTGAGGGGGAGGTTTGAGCAATGAACGATGACTTTCAGAAAAAATGGCAGCAGGCATTCTGAGATTAACTGCCTTCTAGCATCTTGAGATGATTCTTTAAGCTTGTTTTATGCAGTTAATTGCAGCTTCAAATCTCGAGTTAATTTCAATGTATTCTCATCCCTCTGAGCATTTCGGTCATTCCCTACCTGGTTTCCCATGGCAGTTTCCGACGAAGGCCTTCGCAGTCTACGGCTCCCAGCCTTGCCGTCAGTCTACTATGCTTCGGAATGGCAAGGTTACGAGGAGCTTCAAACTATGAAGCAATGTGAAAATGATGAAGCATGAGGATGACAAGTTTACGATAAATTTACATAAATTTACCTGGTTATCCCTCCACATGTCTCGATGCTTCCCCGTCAGCAAATTTTAATATCATCTTCTTCAAGCCATCAACTAGTAGGCTTAGTAGACCTCAAAAGATACATCAGTTTTGTGGCAGCTGTGAAGCATGTCGCAGCCTATTTCTCCAATCATGTGTGTTGTGATTGACACACATGCAAGATCCTCTTGCAGTGACGATGTTCTACTCGAACTCATCAAAGAATGACCCGCTACAGTGTTCATCAAATTGCAGTAAGTGTGGTGTTTATTTTTACAGATAATACATGTATATATACATTTGTTATATATATGTATATACATTTATTATATATACGTGTTTGTTTGTTATGCAGTTATGCATGCATATATAAGCCACATTTGTATACTGTATATGGAAGATGTGGGAAATGTGTCATGTGAATGTATGTAAATGTTCTGTGCTTGAATACTAGTCACCTTGATGCACAGAAGAGTTTTGAACTATCATTCATGAAAAAAGAGCTCTTTATTTGTGTTCATTCCAACATCTCCTTTGTAGCCACAGTCACGATGGATCGAAATGAACAACTATGCAGGATTGGCTTGCGCTACCAAATGAGACGCTGTTCCTCCCAAAGGAATGGAGTGACAAGGGGCAAGACTCTTGAAGGAGTTCTGATATCATCAGATGGATGGTTGACTTGGTCATAGATACGATAGTCGGACACGTTGGATGAGCTGTTGGTGCTTTTTTGGTTCCGTCTCTAGAGTAAAGGAATGAATATCACCATTGCTGCTCTCTCAGAGACTGTTTTCATGCCTAAGCGTAAGATGGGGTGCCGATGACGCCCTAGAATGCTTCCTGTTGGAAGCACTCAGCAGGATCAGCTGAGGCAGTCTTTGGGTAGATTGCTTTAAAGAGGATTTTCTGCGAAAAAATGGTTCTTAACACGAGAGCCTCCCCAATTCGAATGCCGATTTTTTGGCTGGCTAGTATTGGCTGCTATTTTCCAAATTGAATGAGACCTGCATTTGCAGCTGTAGCCAGCAGTTTAGAGACGCCTTCCAAATTGCAAATCCAAATCCAAACTGAATTCGACAAAAGAGGGCAGCTTGCACTGCGGTCGATGGATACACAGTACATTACATTGATACATTGATACGTGATACCAATATCCTTCATGCCTGATCTTGCCACAATACGATCTTACGTTTTCTCTTGTATTAAATCAATTCTTACTTCCAAAAGTTTAGCCAGATACTATGCTGCGAGAATGTCATGGCCAAGACGCGATCAGGGTTGTCTAACGTTGGACCAACTAGGTGTTTGCTCGATGGAGCTCACTGATCAACACTTCTTTTGAAGTACAATGAGGAGTTTACCATTAAGTCAGTATATCAGTGATATGGTGGGATCCAACACTGTGGCCTTATCTATTTTCCAGCTTCCAGATCATAGTTTCATTTGGATTAAAAGAATCGTCACGTTTTTGTTCGAAATCCATGCGCACTCGAATAAGACCCCCATGTTTTTCTTCATGTTATCGGCATTCCCCCATACGCAGGGGCGTTCCGAGGCTCAAGTTGGTGGTGGTTAGTAGGGTGGGGAATGAGGTAGCGTGATCCAACATGTTGTTCAGGAGCATCAAAATGAAACAAAGAAAGGTAGCAGATGAAATGTTTGAATCTGCAAGTAAATCTGGATTGAACGTGTTATAATCACCAGTCATGCATGCTGCATTCTTCATACAATATGTTCGAAATGAATTTGATGAATTTTTGCATGCGTGCTTCAAATCAAAAGCACCTCACTAATTTGTGAAGCTGAAGCTTGTTTTAACAAAAAAATGGGGAAGCCATAGAAACACCAGAATTGCTCACCATCCCACCAAACGGTGACGTGGACCAGGTGAAGGTCGTGACACCTGTAGCCACTGCTGTGCCACGTGTGGTAGCCTATAGTGGGGGAAGCCAGGCCTGTAAAAAAAGAATGAGTCAACCGGTTCAACCATGTTTAACCTGGTGGTTTTAGGCCCAGTGGGCCCTAAAGCCTGTGGCGATTGAAATTTCCAAACCTCCAAGCCAGGCAAGAGGCAGAAGGCCTCTAGGAACTGTTCTGACCCAAAGTTCCGTGATGAAAGGTCTGCAAGACAAGGGCTCGATGGAAATAAGTTCAATCAAACAGAAGGGCTTTGCTAGGATCAAAGATATTCAGAACATAACAAACCTGAACTTCGATAACAAAGATACTGTTTGGATTCTTGGTTTTCCCATATTTTTTCCTCCTTTGATTGGCCCCCTACATTCCTTAGATGGCTTCCACCTCCCATGGCTGTGTTCTATGGCGCTGATAGGTGTGACGTCGCGGCAACCAAGCTGTGGTGGGTAGCGGGGCCCAAAAGCATGGGGATTTAATTTTTCAGGAATTGACTGTGATGATAGGGACGTTTTCATTTCAATCATATAGAATTGCGTGCTGTACATATGCTGTGGAAGAGTTCATGAGTTTATTCACTAAATTTGCCATTTATGTAAAATAGCCACTGGTTTCCCAGGCAGGTGGAGAATGAAGGACAAGGATGAGTCTTTCTTTTGAATCCGGGTTCACTAGCCCGCCTTGATTCTCAATCAAAAGTCTAGTGGTATTGGGCCCTGTTTTAGAGATGTTTAGGACCCCCATGAAATGGATGTTTGACCTGGTGCTGCTGCTGGTGGTTGTCGATGTATTACTATTAATATGCATTATGGGGAATGACTGGGAGATCATCTCAGCAAAAGCATTGGTGTTTGGTAGGTTGGCTTTCATTTTGAAGTGAATGAACGGTAGTGTGGTGGCCACCTACTATCAGGGTTTACTTGCCCTGGCTGTTTGGGTGAATCTCTTGCATTGTAATCGGCCGTAACTTGACAACATTGTTATATGTGTAAATGATACATTATGATTATATATATATATATCATGAAATTGAACAATTAGTGATTAATTAGACCTTTTGGCCCTCGATATTGTCAACCACACTCTCTCTGTCATAGTCACAGCAGCTTATGCCGCAAGTTAGGTAATTGCCAATCACAAGCACAACCGCTGAAACGTCCAGCTTTGGCCTTGCCAGCGTTAGCCGTTCTTGGCCCAAAGAGTGTCCACCTGGCCATGGCGGAATTTGCCACTGCACCCAAGGGGAGAATGGGGTGGGAAGAGCCTCAGGACGCCAATGATGTAGGACCTGGTGCAATGGGATGTAAAGGGTAAGTCAGCAAGCTTGAAGGGAGCGGCGGAAAGATGGTTCAAGGAGTAAGTTTCAATTCCTTCACTTCAAACCCAGATACTGGGATTTTGTTGATGCGACCCTTCCTGCCACTGCCCCTCTCTTGGTGTTCCAAAGCTTCCGAGTCTTGATGCGTCTTCTCACTTTATACGTTGAGATTCGTGTATATGTATTAACTACGCGGATGTAGACAATATAGCTAGCTGCTGCTAGAGTTGCATCAATGGCACACAATGATCATGCCCTTCCCCTCCCTCTATACGCAAATTTATCAACGTTGGACAGATTTACTGGTACTAAAGATCCATGAATCATGAATGAGTGATGATGGATTCTTCGCATCCCCACATGCAGGCCCTCCTCATCACTCCCTCCTTGACCCTGCCTAGGATGATCCAGAAAGTGAAGATCCTGCGAAACTACCAGACACTAAGTTGGGAAAGGTATGGGACGACCTAGGAATGTTGGGGCATGCCGCTACGCCAAATAAAGTGTTATTTTATGTTATTTTGCCTTCCGTAGGGAGTCCATCTTCTCAAGATATGCCCTGTTGCTCGTGAGGTAATGTGACAACACAAAAGAGAAGCGAATGATATGTGATGTGAGCATTCCAAAGCTTTTTGTTTTCCCTAACATTGAGTTAACCTATTTTTCTGAGTGTGGTGAGACTTTGCGATTCTCCATATCTCTCAAGCAGAACGGCTCAGTATGGTTGATATGTTCTTTTCTTTTTGGGCTGGGTGGTTGGATAGCATAGAGAACCATCGTTCAAGATAACTGTAGATGCCTTCTTGTGAGAATCAAATGTGACGCTTCATGCTGTGACAATAGTGATTGAGAAGCAATCTTGTGCTTGTGCTGAGGAGGACGTTTTCCAATGCACCGTGGATGATGCTATTCGCTTTTTGGTAAACAGCTCCTTGGCCATCACATGCTGGAATGGGCCCTGTTCAAAGATGTTCAACGCAGCCTCACAAATGTTCACAACGTAAGTCACCAATTTATCTACCATCATCTCTACCTATCTCATTAAAAAAATATCTACAATCACAACGAATCACCCCTTTGGATGGATAAGCTCAAAAGAGACTTAAAACTTAAAAACATGTTGTTCTTTAGATGGCTGATGCCAGACCTCATCAGCATCTCATGTCTCTCCTTGCCTGTGAGTTGAAGAGTCAAAGCGTAATTTGAAAACGGTCATGTTCCCGGTCCTTTCATTTTAGATTTTAGACCAGATATTGTAAAGATAGTTCAACATCGAAGATACATTTAGATACTCCAGAGAGATGAGAGATGCACACTGTAGATCTTCCCACATTCTTGACCCCATGGTTTGGCCGCTGGAAGTGAAGCGATGTGTTACTTGAAGGACCTGTGTGTGTGACTATAGCTAGACCCTTTCCGGGTATACTTGCCCAGCGCGGTCCTAGTTGGATTGAACTGCCAAGGTTTTCTGGAAACTCAGCATAGGAGAAAGCTCCATGATACTTGGCAGAAGCTGCAGACAACCTGGGATGGGACAAATGTTGGGCAAAAAACACTGCCCTGCAGACTGAAAAACAAGAAGAAATGGCCTCAACAGCATACATCACGTGTCGTGGTTGCACTGCTGCTATGTCTCCATTTCGTTCATGTATAGGGACTGTGGGAAGTCAACGTCCGAGCGCCAAGGGTCAGATCAGCAAATGTTTTCGACTGAGCCATACATGCTAACACTGCTTGACTCTCAGGAAATTCTGGCTTGCAAATGGGATAGGCACGTAGTGTGTGCTTGTTTGTGTTGATGTCTGAAGTTTATAGAGAGCCGCTTGCCAAAGTTTTCTTTCCCTTCACTAGCCGTGTCTTCTGTACATGTTGTGTTTCAAAGTAGTGTGCCATGGGATGTCAAAAAATAGGTGTAGCAAGTTTCACAATGGATGCCCATCTTCCATGCAGAAACCATTGCTTTGCCACAGCTTAGTTTGCTGATCGTTTCCGGGAACGGGTTGACCCCGAACAGGTGTCAGTCAGCTCAGGCCGGTGCAGCAACGGGTATGGAGCTGCTAAATGTGTTTCTTTTCAACAATGGCCGGCAACCCTTTTTTACTGCGTTCACAACCTGGATGATAGAGTTGTTGTTGCTGTTGCTTCTTTGTACGTCCCTACAAAGTTAAACACACGTTTTGACTAGGAAAAAATGTTACTGTAGGTCATTTCTTAAACACATCCATTTATGGGCTATATCCTATGATCAAGCTGGGGTTACTTGGAAGCAACTATAAACCAACAGAAATGGTGATGAAATCGTCTACTTTTTTCATGATTGTTTCATCAATCTTCCTTCCTTGTCTCATTCCATTTGCCAGGCTGCAGTGAAGCTCTTGTCCAAAAATGGGGTCTGGACCTTGGAAGTTTACAAGTCAAGGCCTTAACCTTGGCGTTTTTACGAGTTCCTTTCAGCAATTTAATTTTGATCCTACACCATGGAATGTCAACAGTTGGAAAAGTATAGGGCAGTTGATGATGCTACTCTTGGGTTTTCAAGACCAATTTTCAGTTTCGGAAGCTTTTTTTTGGGGTTTGTGATACTGAAACTGAAACCCTGGTGTCCTTTAGTTGGTTCAATCCGGACCCATCACATCCAAGCCTTTCGCATTTTTTTTATACGCAGAAATATCTGACGTGTTAAGGTGGAGCTTTCACCGGAGGAAGAGGCCCATTTAGGAGGCCTCAATGACACTGAGCACCTTGGAAGGCCAACAAGAAACGTGCCGTGAAAGGAAAGGAGAAATTTGCTTTCCAGCATTCTTCCAAGCATTTAGTTTCAGGGGCTGATCTTCGCTTTTTAGAGCATATGATAGGAGATTTTTGTTCCATATTTGAGGGATGCATTGTTGCTGAAGTTTGTATAGGGGTTACAGAATTTCGTCATCATCATCGTCATCTTATTCACCACCCCTGCCGCCAGAAAGCTGGATCATCATGATTTTATGTCACCAACATTCACCAACCACCACAGCACAGCAGCATCAGTTACGATGTACAACCGAGGTTGGTGGAAGCCTTGATCCAAAAGATTCCGGAACAGAGTAGCGATGAGTTCTGTTGGCAGCACCAAAGTGGCGGATAAAGGACTGAGAAAACACCTCAAGAATCAAGGCATTTCATCGCAAGTCGAAAGTGAAGGAATATTATAGGTGTTTCACAGCATTAGTTTCTAGGTGCGTCGGCAAACACCCCAAAGAACCTGAAAGAACGATGGTTTGTTGAATGCCAAGAGGTTACACGGCAGATTTACCTCATACTCTTTGAATTAGGACTCAGCCCTCACACATGGGCTGCATTTGTAGAATGACCCTACTTTTTGCATGTTCTCGCATGTTTGGTGCATGTATGCAGTAAAATACAAAATGGACGTGTAGATAGTTTTAGAGAAATGCGGCCATCATGATAGCATCAACACCTTCCACATGACATGACCAAGTGGGCGATCTCTATGCGCATTTTGTTTGATTGAATTCCGGTGAAGCGGTGAAGGTTGAAAGGATAGTTCATTCTTTCAGTCAGAAAATCCAAATGAAGTGGCTAAGTGGAAGGCTAAGATACACTCATATCGCCTGAGGACACCTAGGGACCTAGTTGATTCCAAGATGTTCCAATACATTTGTTCCAAACTGAGGTTTCAGGGTTTCTTTCTGGAATTGCAATTGCTGGTGTCTGCTGCAATGCGAATACGCCAGGGTTTGGAGGACGGATGTATTTTGGATGGGTTGGTTGAAGTCGATTGGAATCGATTGGATTCCTTGAAAACGGGTCTCTTTGAAAGGGATTCAACCTGTTCAACCCCACATGCAAGCAAGAAAAAACACAAGTAGAGAGTAGAGACTCACTGGTTTTGAACCGAAAACAATAGTCATGATACTGACTATTTTGATTTGATTTCTTGATATTGACATTAGCTAAGAAATCCCCAAATCCATGGATCAACTTTTTGCCATCAAGGAGTCTCGTCCTGAAGAGGTGTCTCAAGCCTTGGATGATGTGGAATCCTCCGATGTGGGGCTTCATGTCACCTGGCGGGATTGGTAATGATCCTGGTAGGTGGTTGTAGGGGTTGTTGAAGAATCTTTGATCTTTGACCTATTTTTTTGAAGTTCAAGAGAGAGAGAGAGTGGTACTTGTAAATCTGTCCGGTAAAAAAACAATCATGGAATTGGTGGTCAATGTCATCAAGCACCATTACGCCATTACATCCATTACGCCGTTTTGCCACCACTGCGAGCTGAGCTACCATATTAATGCTATCATTTTTTGAGAAGCCATTGTCAAACAGAACTGGACTTGAGGTAATGAAGATGGCAGTTGTGCAAGTGGCACCGGCACTGGTTCTTATGCGGGGGGGTTTAGAATATTGGTGGATTGTTTGCTCGTGTCAGCTTGGCGACCAAATTTCCAGTTGTTTGAGGAGTCCTTTCGAACAATATGCTTTAGCATGCTTCAGGTTCTACGATGATTTTCTGGGAAACGTGTTGACTTGACATAAGACCTCCTGGATGTCTTCGAGTTGGCCCAAAGTCAGGCTGTACCACTTTCGTAATAAGTTGAGTGCAAGATCTTTTGATATATATATCAATAATTCATTTGTTGTTGCTTGGCTCTTCCAACATCTTGGTGAAATATGCAATCCTTTTCCGAGCATTTCTGCAGTACCACAAGCTGGTATTACAAGCCAGGCAGGAGCAGAAGTGATGACCTTGGGTCAACAGCATAAATCTTGGATCCAGGAGCGGGTTGATGAGGTTTGATGGTTGGTTGCTTTCAAAGACCAGCGCGCACAATATTGCTGTGGATGCAAAAACATTCAGAACAACTACAGTATGTTTTTTTCACCTAATCTATGATGTGACCGTGACCTTTTGAAATTTACATGTCCCTTGTACATTGAATACTATGACATGTTTACGCCGTATTTTTGGCAAACACCATTGTTCCGGACCGTTGGAAAGGACTCACAACATCGGCTCTCTTTGTTAGTTCGAGGGCAGGAAGAGGCCATGTCAGCAAAGAAGAAGTGGGCGAGTGCCAAAGCGATTTTGCACAACGCCACGGTGTCGCAGAACGAGAGGGTCGTTGTCTTAGTTTTTGCCGTGGAAATGGGAGCCTCGATCTGCCCCATGGCTTTGTCTTAGTTTTTGCAAATTCACAGAGAGCAACAAAAATGAGCTGGAGACTTTGCATTAGAGACATGGATGATTGCAAAGCTCTCCAAATTTGGAGATTATAGCTGTCACAACCCCCAACAGATTACATAGCACAACTCCCAGGTAAAGCCTATAGCCCTTTACTACATTATTGCGGAGTTGTGCTATCTACTTTGAACCTAAGGTAGATTTTTTGGCTGCATGCTATAAGCGTGGAAAATTGAATCATCCTCCCCGAATGGGAGTTTTTTCTCGTGTTTTCATTGAGGCCAAAAGGGTTGTGTCCACTTTCCTGCATGGCAGTACGACAGCCACGTTGAAGATGCTTGGTCGCAAAAACTGTGGTGCAGGCGAAGATTTGGTATGACGTTTTTTGTTGTTCACATTTAATTTAAGGCATGTTGTAAATGTTAAAGCAATCCCCCTGGATAATAATCACTCTGAAATAATATATATATATATATGTTGAAAAGCTCGCCTAATGCTTAACTACCCGGCCGGGTCTGCGGCGAAACCTGGTGCGGAAACTGCGGCGAAACCTGTGGCAAAAAAAACCGGCCAAAATCCCGGGTTTCAGAAACCCCGAAAAGCGGGGCAAAAAGTGTGGCAAAAAGCGTGGCAAAAAGTGTGGCAAAAAGCGCGGCAACATAGTCTGAGTTTCAACAACCCTAAAAGGTGGGGCAAAAAGTGTGGCAAAAAACGTGGCAAAAAGCGCGACAAAATTTTTGAGTTTCAGCAAACCCAAAAAGCTGGACAAAAAGCGCGGGAAAAAACGCAGCAAACAGCGTGGCAAAAAGCGCAGTTAGTTTTTGCCAATTTTTTTCTGCACTTTTTGCTAGGTTTTTTGGGGTTGCTGAAACCTAGAAATCTTGCCGCAATTTGTAGGCCCTTTGATTTTATAGAGACCCTTTGCGGATACCTTACAGCAGGGTTGATGGCGTGATTTTAGATGATGTGATTTTACAGAGGCCCTTTCCATACCCATTTTTATATATTATAAGGGCTGTGGGGTACAATTTTAGGAGCCCATCACCATCAGCGTGGATGGGAGGAAAGTAAGAAAACTCACGGGGGGAAANATGTTGAAGTGCAACATGACATTTGGCCGGTTTTTATTGCGCCGCACTTTTGCCGCACTTTTCGGGGTCACCGAAGCCCGAAAGTTTCACGCCAATTCTTGCACCAGTTTTTGCCGCAGATTTTGCGCGACTTTTCAAGGTCCAAGGTTCAAATGCGCCGATATGTTTGCCACACTTTTTGCCGCAGTTTTTGCCGCAGTTGTTGCCGCAGTTTTTGCCACGACTTTTGCCGCACTTTTCCAAGTTTCAAATGCGCCGACATGTTTGCCACACTTTTTGCCGAAGTTTCCGCCATAGTTAAGCATTACGTCGGGTATGCAAATTTCACCCGTTTTGGCTTCGCCGCAAAACACCCAAAAGGATAGATAAGCATTACGTGGGGCATGCAATATATATGTATAATCGATATGCGTTTTATGGCTGCATTCGTTTGACCTTGCCATGTGCTCTAGTTGGTTGTTCCCTTCTTCCCTTGGCGATGCTCACAAGATAAGAGCGACATGGGAGCGACATGCGTATTTGCATCTTGGCAACTTGTCCAAAATCCAAAGTGAATCAGATAGGGAGTATGTAATATCTTGGATTCGGTACATGCAGAGCTGCCCCCCAATACATACAGGAGATAGAAGATGCCACAAGATCAACTGTGATAGTCATTCAAAAAAAGACCTTTTGGAGAGATACTGTACACTCCATTTCATGTTCTAATCATACTGTAATTGGTTTGTATTATACAATTCCTTCCATTGAATCAAGTGAGCCACACGTTTTTCCACCCCAACGATCCTGCTAGGAGCATCATGGCTTCATGGTTGTGCATCATGCGTCGTACCTCGGCTGAGAACCTGGTTGATATGTTCGCTAGTTTGTCCCCATGTTCGTGCCATGCTTTGTCTTATTACGTGTAAAGTGTATATGTATTGGATTTACAAGATGGCACGAGCATCACATCCAGCTTCATGACCGCTGCATGATTCTTCTGCCTTTGGAGTGTAGAACGTCACTTCCCCTTCTTGGCCTACCTCATAACATAGCCGCTGCGAAACATGGATTTAGAAGACCATGCAGATCCATGCACATTGTTTTTTTGGATTCCTGGTGCTATGCCAGTGTTCAGCCAGTTTTTGTGCGTGCATGTTCTTACTGCTACGGTCCTTGAGTTTGATCAATGTTTTTTCAGGTGAAAAGATGGAGCGAGCAGTGTATCTTGGTTGTGTGGAGATTTCCATTTCACCACTTTTGAGTTGGTGAGGATTGCGTTCCGCAGCTGCTTGTTGATTCGTTGATGCTGCAACTGAGGCACCAGGAATATCAAGAAAAGTTAGAGAGGACCGGTGACCCAGTTGATGGTGAAGCTTTGGATAGGGATACCCCAAAGTAAATATGCCAATCTTTTACACAGATGTATACCGGTGGTATTCTAAGAGGACAGGATTGCTGTCAAAGCACCTGGTCCCCCCACAACTGTATGTAGGCCATGGGACGAGGGCAGAGGGCAGATTTTGACGGGACATTCTGGGACCAAACAGCCATTCAATCAATGGACTTCACCAGAGTGACTCAGGTGTGCCATTGATGCATGAAGTCCCAGATTTTGCACAGTCACAAACCGTTTTGAGCAAATCATTATGTAACATGATGATCCATGACCAGTTTATTCCGCTACAGGTTTATTCTTTGCCTGCAGCTCATACTATAACAAATAAGACTGGCTCATACAACACCCAGCCTTTGATTCCACCTTCAATTGTGTTTGGCATCTGGCGCTGTATGTTGAAGGATGCAAAAACATCTGGCGCGATGTCGGCAAGATCAGCTGACCCAGGTGCGTGCCCATTTCATGCCGCTCGGTTCCGCAGAGGGAAGCATCCAGGAGGGCCGAGCACGCCAAAATATTGATCCAAGTCATCAAGCATTTGTGTAAGTGTGCGGTCCTTTTGATGTTCGTTGTCGGACACTTTTTACATCATATGGCAAATTATCAAATGGTTTGGGACCTGCGGGCCTTCAATGATGTGACAACAGTGACGTGCCACTAGATTTATATGCACTTTCGACTTGCTCCTTTGTCAATGGCACGCGCATTGTGTCCCTGTCAAGGGACGAAACACTCACGTTCATTCACGTTCCACATCCCAAGGCGAAAATGTGCAGCAGGACTTTATCAAATGAAGCGGGAACTCTTTGACACATGGCGAGAAGAGGCCTGAGTTGTTTCTGTGGAGCTTCTGGATGTGGTTGGCGGATGAATTTTGAATGCCATGTTGTGCGTGCCATCCATCCATGATTCATGCCCGCCATCATGCGGTGATTTGTCAAAGGAATCATGAACCAATGCACCAAGAAGGATGGATTTATATGAAATTATCATGTTCATCACTTCCTTTCCGGACTACAATCGGAAAAGTATGAAAGACGTGGGCATTTTTTTGCGAACTCAGAGCGACTCAGAGGTCGAGGAAAGTAAGATCGACAAGGACATCTTCCACGAAGCGAAGCAACTTGGCTGCCACACATTTTTGCAGACCATCCATGGATAGGTTCCACGACCTGAAGATGTAGAATCCTTTAGTTTCTCCTAAGATGACCTGCAAAAAGTTAAAGTGTGCATCCTGCCCCATGCATCCCCATGATTCCCAATGCAACATGCTTCTAGTGGAACTTCCCCCCTAAATATGGAGCAAAAGTGGGGCAGCGACAGGTCAGTTGATTCAGTTGGAGATGTTGATTTACTCCGATGATATCTTCATGGTATTGATTGATGATAAACTTATTGATGGTACTGGTATAATCATAGTCACCATAGTCTTACAATTTCCGGCCACCAAGGAAAGTGGAGGCCAAGCTGGCATCGCTCAAAGAATCTCAGGCCAAGTTGCAAAGTTGAAGATGTCAGCGTTGGACTGGAGAGATGTGGCGTCTCCACATCCGTTGCCTTCTAATAGTGACTTATTGGAAAAGTTGGAATAGTAGATGGAAACTTTGAACATCTTGAACCTCTAAAAGTGAGAGAAGGCATGCGGCAAATCATGAAGGTTGTTTTTCCATGCTACTATCGCACTCTACCAAAGCGGGCTAGAGTTGTTCAAAGATGGGTGCTTTTGCTGGTTGACGCCAGCTGCCAGCTTTTAGATAGCATCATGAGAAGCCACAGTGCAAACAACCAATTTCTGGGAACATTTGCTTGAGACAAGTTCGCCTCAAACCGTTTGCCATTCGACGTCACAGGCCTCCCGGATGTCTTGTATCATCGAGGCAGTAGCTGTTCCTTGGAGGCATTTCTTGTGTTTCGAATTTTTTGGCAAAAACATTTTGCAGGTCAGCAGTCAGATCCTCGTCCATGCGTTCTTTTTTTTGAAATTGCAGCCTTCATTTGCAAATTTGGTCTTTGATGAAATAGAATCTCAAGTTCTTACAACTCCCGTATACAGGTCACCATTGCAATGCTTGTATGCCATGCACATCCCTTTGCTGTGGAATTCAAAACGTTTTCTGCTTCAAGGTGAGTCTTAAAACGTCAGCACCCGAAGAGGTGCTTCCTTGGTTTTGTGAATTCCCTTCGTTGGATATCCGATCACCAAGGCAAATGCAAATACCTGCATGGTGGCTGCTTGTATTCGATCTTGGCAAGGTGAAGTCTCTAAGAGCAAGAAGGAACACCGTTGGAGGGTTGACGGGAACCGGAACACAGGAACACACCTTTACATAAAGGCATATATAATTCTTTAGGAAAGGTGGAGAGGTATCAGATTAATGCAGTTTTTTTAATGTTTTGTTGATGAGTTTCAATTAGGATGACCCCACCGGGAATCCATTCCACTCCACTCAGAACATGCTGCAGACTCACTGCAAGGAGTTGGAACTGCAGCTGTGGTTAAAATCCACAGAGCGCCATGTGAAGCAGAGACGCCAGGTTTGGACTGCTCAGACTGCCACAGTGCAGATAAAAACTATGGGACGGATGGGTGGGTCAGATTGGCAATATCTCTATCACCGTTCTTGGATGACAGATGGACTATTGAAAATGAAAGGTAAAAACATATATAGGAAAGAAGCATACTTGTTAAGACAATAGGGCTATTTGTCTCCTGTTGGTTGTATACGTTCCATCTGAAATCATTTCAAAAATCGTGTTTAATTTTGAGCAACACATGTAACTTTGAGTTGGAATCAATGCCCCTAAGATCCATTCTGTCTCTTCACTCCTTTTGGACTCTTTTGGCATATTTGTTTCGCCAAGGCAAACAGCAGCAGCAACAGCAAAAACAAACGATATATATCACCAACAAGAACACATCATGCATCATATCAGAATAGTTCGTGAAATTGATTGCCATGTTGCAGAAAGTATAGCTGCCTCGCAAAAACTGCCTTTTTTTCGGGGGGGGACATGCTTGGACCCAGCAACCAGCAGATTCCCGCCATCCAACACTACAACCTTGCTTCGGTGCAATCTTCAGGCAAATAAAGTTTTCTCTATGGCAAATTGCGATCGCTTGGCCAAGCAGTTCGATGTTGCTCTGACACTTGGTTTGAAACACTTTGGGAACTTGTGTGGCTCTTCCAGTGATATGTCCGTTTGCCTTGTAATGCCACAGCTGGAGTGGAGAAAATTTGGACACTCTACCCCAGACTGGGTAAATGTTTTATCTCCAAGACTCCATAGCCATCATCTCTAGAGCTGAAAAGGATGAAACAGCTCATGACCGAGGCTGAGCTTAACACTTCGCTCATGGGTGCAGACCTACCAGGATGGATTTTGTTGGGCATTTTTGGGTGGAGGAAAGATGTGGTTGTCCGGAACTTCGTGCAACATGTTACGACGTCACGTGGGCATAAACCCGAAAAGGCAATTTTCTCTATCTTCAATATATCTTCAATTATATAAATCCACTTCTTGCAAACTCTTCAGCAAAATCTCAGTACGAAGGACTGATTCCAGTGGAGGTTTAAAAGAGAAGACTTTTGTTGTCATTTTGAAACCCTTCGGCTACTAATGCGACTGTTTTGATGATGGTTGGGTCTTCCAACGAAAGGAGTGCAAAAAGCCAGCTGTATTCATTATGACCTTACCCTCCCAACAGGCTTGGCTCAAGTACGTCAAATACTATTTTCTCATCAACATCTGAACAGGAGTGTAGCTTTTGGTAAAGAAACCCCTTTTGGTTTGCTGTAACTTGGCTTCTTGTGGAGCTGCGACTCTTCCCGAAAAGCACGATCCATTTCCAGCACAAAATTAAACACGTCAACCCTTGACACTAGAAATCCTCGAGGAGGACTATATGTATTTTCCTTTTTTTCTCGTTGCTTCTTTGTATTTTTGCAGTAATATCTTATAAAGGCATGAAACATCACCATCAAAATGTTTCCCTGGAAAATTCCCCCTTGCACCCATTTTCATCCAATACGCAGTGGTGTTCATGATTTTCTCTTGTTGAGTTCCATGTGCAGGAAGCTAAACAGAGTAGCCAGATGTTGGACTACTTATCCTCCGCCCAGCAGCAGCTTTCGCACTTTGGCGTCCGTCACCCCAGGAAAGTTCATGCTGACAGACCGCGAGAACTGCTAGTGTTGAGATACTGTATTTTCTATGACTTGCAAACATCTTCGACATGTATCAAACAACACAATGATTCAATGATGACATATAAATATCTTATACTAGACTCCGATCAGCTAGTGTTGCTTTAAGAATTAATCTGCTAGCAGATAAGATAAGTTCATCATGATTCATTATCGTTCATCCCTTTTTTTTGGCTTTTCCTCTCCTGTTTTGGTCATTGCCGTTTTCATCATTGCTTCCCCCGAGGCAAAGAACGCCTTGGCTGCGAGACAGTGCATGCTTAAGGTGCCTACCCACCAATGGGACACGCACCAAAGGTCTTTGCTGGTGGTACAGCAGTGTTCGTGATGTGTACGCATGTGCCGCATGGGTATATGATAGCTCCTATTAGCCTATAAGTTATAAGTTAAACATATTTATACTATCTACATGTATATTGCTGTTTTATTGATATGGATCACCGATATTATGTGTATATATATATATTGATTTGTTGTGTTTGTGACCAAATAGTTGTGCACTTGTACTGTACAATTAGTTTGTATATCATTGCCATGTTGAAACTCAAACTCCAGAACCCTGACCCATACAAATCTACAAAGCGTTCACTCCTACAAGGCTTCCCAAAGTTTCGTCCGAGGCAGCTGAGATTTTAGATGAAGATATCACTCAGAGGTGCACAAGCGGGCAGATGTCGGATCAGACGGAAACCATGTGGTTCAAGTGCAAAGTGTAAAGGAAATTCGGCTGGATGAAATTGATATGACTTTGAAATGTACACTTGAAGTTGGCTTGGGGATGAAGTTGAGTTCTCCTGGAGGATAATTTCAGAAAAGTTGCAATGTCACAGGCAGTCATGTCTTGCAGTGATTGAATCTCTTGATCCATGCACTTGGCTGGAATGATCCCTCCCAACAAAAAGAAGAGGCGGCAGAGTCCTGCTGCAACTCCCATCGTGTTGGAAGGGTTTCGCATGGTTTTGTCATCTCGTTATTTGTTGCCTCGTATTCCCCACGTGGATCCATGTGGTGCTCAGGTGTTTCCAAGCATGGCGCATGGATCAGAAGATGTCTTGGAGCTCAGCAGTAAGAGCTACAAATCGCAACCTTCTGCTAGCAGAGACAGACACCATGTTAACATGGCCGCGTCTACACTTCAAACAGTTTTTTTTGGTTGCTGCCTAGTAAGTAGGGAATGAGGATTCATCAACCTTCCTTTGGGTATCATTGCGATTCGTTCCCTCATTCCATCTCATTCCCTCCCATCCCGGCGCTACCAAGAATCAGTTTTGTTGTTTTGTTTGGGTTGAAATCTTTGTTGAGAGAGGTCTTCAAGCTGAATCAATCCATTGTCTTTCCATGAGGTCTGGCATTTCAGCACAACATGGCACGAGGATCGAAGGGAAACGAGAACAGCTGCAGCAGGCGCTTCAGGGTTTCCATTGCATCCGGCTTTTGCCTTGAACACTCCTCAAGCCTCAGAGGTGCAGAAGATGTTCCGGAGCTTTGCCATGAACCTTGAGAGCCAAACCACGGAAATGAAGAGACTTGGCAAAAAGACACCAAATGTTGAGTATTGGATCTTGGATTGTATGTATACATTGTTGGATTCATTTGATTTGGGTGAGAGGTTTTCATTCCCAAAGAAGTTCACTTGAGTTTGTTGGAAGTTGATGGAGTATGGATTGCATTTTCCGCGATGGATGGTGGAGGAGCTTGCATGATAGGTTCCACTCCTCGAGGGGAAACTCGATAGTTGTGGAACTGTTGCAGGTATATGGCAACATTCAGAATTGACACACAACTATTCTTTGAGGTGCTACTGAGCCCTCGCAGAAAGTAAGTGGAATCACATACTAAGAGGATCCAAGTGGGATGGCCACTCCAACACCCAATACTGTCCACTATGGCCATCAAACATTTCACCACCATGTTGCCTTGATCGTGCTGAGGAAGGAGAATCGTAAAGACAAACAGCAGAGGCGTGGTGCAAGCCTCTCAAAAAAACATGAGATGGAACTTGTCCGGTAGATATGGACTTCTTTTTTTGGTCAGGGACATGTAGACTTCAAAACCTAAGTTGTTTCACCTTTCGACCGATGAAATAAATGGGGTCCCGCAGCATGTTGGGCTTTGCCAGGCGTTCAGTAACCCTCCACAAGATGGACACCGGCACGGTGTCCTTGCCGGACATTCACAATCCACAACGCCTGGTACCCAGGTCCAGTGGAAAAAAAGGGTTGGTGCCCTCGAACATTTCCGAAAATCCATCCATAATCATAGTTTTTTTCGGATCGCAGGGTGGAGTAGTTGATCCCATACTTAGGTAGGCAGCACAGTTTATCTTCACACTGTTCAGTTTTGGGACATGTGACGGTCACTGAACGGAGACTTGAAGAGCTTCAAAATGAAGTACTGGAAGTGTATGCTTTGTGAAATTGGACTTTGTAAAAGTGAACGTGCAAGGAGCCGTTGACAGCTGGTCAACCAGATTTAGAAGTAATTCTATGCAATTCCCACCTTTCAGCCAACAAACATTTGTTACACATCCCCTGATGGTGCTGAGATGACGCACGTGCGTGAGTACCGACCATTCTTTTATGGCACTTGAACAAGCGTTTCGTTTGACATCAAGCCCCCCTGAAAATACCGGGCTTGCTTGTACAACTCTTGCGAGAGGATTGGAATCATACCAACTATAAGTTACTGTAAGATAGCAGGCATCAAAAACCATTCGACAAGGTTTGCCTGATTGTTTAAGTATGACTTCTTCTCGGCAAACATGTAGTATCTGTCCGCATGAGGGGATTAACCACTGACTTCCATGGTGAAACTTCAGGCGTTGAGGAAGCTCCCAAGGTAACAGGCTAGGATGGTTGGAGTTGCTGAAGTTGGCTTATGGTATCATCGGGCATATTGAGCACTATATTGGAGTTAGATATATGTGGTTTATTTACACATGGTGATTCATGAGTATGACATATTATACATGAACCTACTATAGGTACTATAGTCTATAGTATATTTATTTGCAAGTAGCACGTGGTGTTTGCGACTTCATAGCATTTGCTGGGAACTTCTGCTAGCATTTACCATAGACATGGAATTTCTATCAATCTCTGATGCCGAAGTGTCTACACTATTTAAATGTACTTGAGGGTGGCTGGTTGCCGCATGATTTTGATGATGTTAACATGGGTGTGTTGAATGTGACGATTGTTTGCGGACATGCAGGTACGTTGTGGTATCATTTGTTTGCTGTTGGGCAGAATGCCTCGTGCCATATTAGCCTGTCTTAAACGCTATATGCACGTGATTGAACATTTCATACATGGCTGGCCTACGGCAATCCTGCATACATGAATACATTGCATTGCAGTGTCAGATGTGGGAATAATGTTTGTATAGATAGAGGAGGCCAAATACAAAGATACCATGCAATCCATGCATAGCTGCTATATCCATTCATCATTTTGTTTCCCTCTCACCTTTGTGCCTAGGAGCCTGAAGGTCGTGGAACTCGGTAGCCAGGAACAAAAGACCGACTGCACCAAGTATAAATTGCAGGGACTGGATAGTAGAACTCACCAGCCGTTTAAGTATCACAAACACGTGTTATGTTTGAAAGATATAATTGATGCAATGATGATCAATAGAATTTGTGTGTTTTCTCAGGTTTGTTTGGCAACAACTTCATTCCTGGATCTCTCAATTTGTTGGTGCAGTTTGGAGACGAACATTTATAGTTGACCTTGCTAACCATGGCAAGATGAGAATTGACTTAGCATGATCCATCCAACGTAGCAAAGCATCGCTGAAGCGACAGTCAGATCATAGGCCTGGGAACAAGACAGGTGAAGCAACGATGACCTTGTGGAGTTTTCTCAGAACTCCAAACAGACAACCGGTTTCCCAGCAAGTAAGTAGATCCCTTAACATCACCAAGTTGCTGTGACTTTTGCAGTGCTTCCATACTTTTCTGAAAGGAAAGATGTCATCCTAGCGGCATGGAGACAGGTTTGGCACATACGAGGTTTTTCCAGTTTTACTGCTTGTTGGTCCACCCAGCTCTGCCAAGCTTCAGCGTTGCAGTTTCACGTTGTCATGCCATGAAAATAAACTATTCCTTTCTGCTTAGGGATTTAAAAATCAATCTGATGCACATTCTCTAGGTTCGCTATGCAAGATCAAACCAATTTTTTGATTATGACAGACATACTTCAAGTTTACCAGACTGCTGAAACTCTTCAAATGCCGGAATTTTCTCATCAGAATTTGCTTGTTGTTATGTTTGAAGATGACCCTTCCCCTGGGAACGACGATAGGCTAAGCAATCTAAGCGCAAAAATGTAACGGACACTACCTGCGAAACAACTGTTAGACTAGTCAAAGATCGGCAAAGGCCGCGGAAGAACCATATGAATATAGAGTCGTGCTTTCCGTTTTGTATGATCAGACCGAGAGTGAATGTCCAGGTTCTACCTGAGCAACCAAGCAACCCCATCAATTTTGAACAAGCTTGCGTATGACTTCATGGCACTGACTAGTAGGAGGGTTTCTGCGACATAGATCTGTGGTACACATCATCCGATTTTTTGATGACAGTTGGCCAAGTTGGTTTCCTTTCAACTGTGTATCTTGTGGACCATGGAAACTGGCCCAAACAGTGTCTCCTCAATCTCCCAAAGTGAGACAAGTGGAGCACGAATCAAAGGGCATCCATCTTGCGTGTGCGAAGCATCGCACACGAATATTCAATGTTGAAACAAAAAGGGCCCATGTTGCCGGAGGATCAAGACTGGGTTTGTCAACAGGAGGGGAAGTCAACCAGTTCTTGTAATACAATTATGGAATAAGGCTGGCATTTGATGCAAATTCAGGACCAACAACCTATCATCTCCATGATCAAAGTTCATTTGGTCCCAGGGTCCGGCGGCAGATGAGTCAACCTGTGCTCACCAGAAATGCTGTGCCACCGGTGCCGAGGTGTCTGGTGAGTCTAGTGGTTGGGTGGTTGTTTGGGTGGCTTTCGGAAGGAAAATCCAGGATGATCCAGGCAGGTTTAGAGACCTGAATCATCAGTATCAGGGTTCAGATCTCGCACAATATGTGCACCAAAGATTCCCACAAAAGTGGCATATGTAAACACTAAAACAATCTAAAGAAAAGAAACTATGGAATTATATATATATATATACGTATGTACCATCATCCTGATCATTGGTCATATACAGCCCGGCCATTGGTGTACTGGAGGTGATGTTTTTGTTTGTTTGGACTTAGAGTCACGAGCATATTCAAGTCGTGAACTCTCTCAGTTTTGGCTTCATGAAGCAGTGCCATTGTGCGCATTGATTTACTTGCTATATATTTGATATAAATCTGCCATATCCATCAGGGCAATCCTGAGTATGCACCAAAAAATATATCACTAACTATATATAGTGTGTTTGAATAAAATATATATATATATTGTATGTAATATGCATTTACGGTATGTGAACGCGCTTGATTTTTCCATTTTTAAAGACATTGAAAACACTTCATGCAAGAACAATCTAGGTGTATGTCATTTTTCCGTCGAGTTGACAGGGTCCCTAGCAGCCAAAACTGAGGCTTGCTCCACATTCTTTTGTGGTGCAGGTGGTGTCTCTAATATTGGGCGCTTGGGAGATGAGCATGTTGTGTGGTAGTAGGGGATCCCCAAGGAAAAACGGTACACACGTATATTATGTTATATATTCTTTTTCATTTATTCACTTCTTGACCTACCCATCGATTGTTTCTTTGATAACATATATATATATATCGATATATTCGTTTTAATATTCAGTACGAGATGTTCGGATGTTTAGATACTGTAGGAACATTGATATATCAATGATCCGCCTTCAAGGGGTGTACCGCCTTCAAGTGGTGTATTCTCGAAGCAAAATTCCAAAACAACTATTTTGGAGATGCAAGTAACGTATTTCTTCATGCGGTTCGGTTAGCAGCAAGATTGAGGTGCTCACTTCATGTAGGTTTTGGTTGTGATGAAGGTTACCTTGCTGAGAATCAATAGAGTAGACTGAAGCAACTTCACTAGTAACAACATTCCAAACATCCCTTTGCATGCTGCTAAGAAATGATCACATTCTGCTCAGCATTCGGACTATTAACTTCGGCCCCTTTTGTTTGTTTCCAGGGAGGCTGGAAACCTGGCGGGGGACCTCAAGGTCTCTGAAATGCGAGGCTTTGGAGGAAACGAAAGTGATTGGATTGATGGAAATCGAAGATATCAAATGCCAGGCATTGTAGAATTGATGCCCATAATTATATTATATATAATTATTCCATTCCTTTCATTTGCAACTTTGCACTGAAAATAATATCTAACAGTGAAGAATTTCAACGCAACATGTCCAGATCAACGTAGCTGGGACAACAACATCTGGAGGTTTTTGAGTCAACCAAGTTTCTATTTGCTGCGGATCCTTTTGGCTCAGCATGCGTTTGAAGCCGGCGGCGCTGTCGGCAGAGACCGTGGCAATTGAACTTTCAGGCGTCCCTGTTTTGGGGGCATGCTATGAGAGCTGGGTTCCCATCAGTCTAGACCGGTTTGGCAAACTATTGCTTGGAAATGAAACTCATTATTTGGGTTTTTGGTTTTGTCTTCTTGATTATGCTAGATGCAAGATGGTACTGCACGAGTTGAGTTGCTTTTCAGCCTTACTGTGAAGCTTCCCTACTAATTGGGACGCGCCTTGCAACAGCACACATGGGTGTTAGAATGGATATGAATTGATAGGTTTCAAGCTTCAGGTGCATCCACAACAGTTGGCTGATACACCCGAAAAGAAAAGGAGTAACAACAAAAAGGGCTGTATAGATAGATAGGTTGATTGATAGATAGATAGATAGATAGACAGATAGACAGATAGACAGATAGACAGATAGACAGATCGACAGATAGATAGATGTGATGGCAATTGTATGTATTTGGTTTGTTTGTTTGTTTGTTTGCTTGCTTGTTTGTCCAGTTGTTCGTTTCGTTGCTTGCTTGCTTATATTCAGTTAAAATACACACCATATGATGGTTCATGTATTTTCTTTCGGTGTATGAGGTAGTCTTCACCTATCTGTTTGCATCTCCATGCCCAGGCAATCCAAGCTGTCCGAGTCCAAGCAGCTTTGAGATTGGCCAGGCCTAGTGATGGAGCCACCTAGCAAGAAGGCACAAATTCCTTCCTTCGGCCACCTCTTTCCGATCAATGTCTGATGATTCAAAAAGAAACGGGTGGATTTGCACAAAATGATGCAGCTGTTGGTTTGGAAAACGCAGCATATTATTCACAATACCTGAGGTCGTTTTTCTCCACGCATTGGCATGTCATGTCATTTCCTCAAGCATCATGCAGTGGTGTTCACATTATGACCTGCAAGGCAAAGATGAGTTCCTCTGTGAAAGCTCCAAAGCTGGCACTTTGGCAGCATTCCGGCACTTCGATGATACTATGAGTCGAAATTACAAGTGCATCCAATCAACCCCCCCTGCTAAAAGAATACACATATGATGATGTATGATGATTTATGTGAACAAGAAACGGTTTGCAATCTGTTTTGCTAATCTGGCTCCTCTTTCCAACAGATTCTAGGGGATGGCAGTTTCATAGGATATCACACTTCCACTTGAACCATACTATATGTCAATTACCCCAAAGTCCACTTCACTGATGTTGGAGAGACTTTGTTTCCGCTGCAAGAGGTGAACTTGGAAATTATGATATTGAAACATTGAAAATGTGACATCCTATCAACACATCTCAATCCTAGCCGGGAGGTCAAAGTCGCCACGTGCAACTTGAATCAATGGGCCATGGATGCCTGGCAATGAAGGTAGCAAGCTGGAATCCATGAATGTCGGAGATCTAGATGGCACATTTATTTTGTTGTATGCTCCAACTGTGCCTAGCTTTGACATTTGCGAATCTGCGAGTTGAAAACACACATTTTCCAATCTTCCATTTTGATGGACCTAAGGACTTCAAGGGCAATCTCCGAAGGGTCAAAGAGTCCATCCAGGATGGGATCAGCTGTACCATGTCAATATGGTTGAAGTGCTAACGTCTATATGCAATCCTGGTGGACATGGCAGTGGTGACATGACATGCTGAACCCCTGCTGATGCAATGGCAAGGAGGCAAAAGCCCAAGGATGCACCTTCCGAACCGGGCCAGTGCCTAATCCTTTGCTTAGGGAACGCCGTGGGAGTCAGGATTGCAAGTGCATGACAAAGACCCCACGATGTCGTTTTTCACGCACCTTTTATTGTGTTGTTGATGTCGTCTTTTTGGTTGTTGTTGCTGTTGTTGTTGTTGTTGTTGTTGTTGTCGTCGTTGGTGCTGTTGTTGCTGTTGGTGGTGGTGGTGGAAGTACGTTTGGTGGTCGTTTCTCTGCGAATCGCCTCTATGTTTTACTCATTTGCCCATATTATGGAGGAGAGAGTGAACACCAGGGAACCTTTTCTGGCAGCCTTGTCACTGAGGAACTGGAAATCACTGGCTATTCTTGCGAGGCTGGCATTTTGGGATGCCACCAGAAGGGAAATTTCTGATTTGACTAAGTTTTTCTTACAATAAACCTCTATCACTAGGGTGCGCCCACACATCTTCACTATCACATCTTACATCTTCTACTTGCACACCGGCTCACATGAAAACATTTTAATTCAGGCTCAAAGTGTACATTCACCGTCGCAGGCTATGGTGAAGACTCAAATATATCATATGTTGCGCTGTGGGGGGGGTACAATCTGAATCAATCAAGCATCCAGATTCCGAAGATACGCACTTGCTGTGCAGGATTGGTTCTTGGAGAATGATACTTTCCTGTGTTTTCGGCAGCAGGGAAGGGATGATTGTTTTTTCTGTTTGCCGTGCGCAGCACTTGGTTTCCAGATCGTTCCAAAACTCTTTGAAAAGTGAACGTCAGCATGATGACTCTTTTTGTTGAGGTGGCCAATAAACTCATATCTCATGTTTGTGCCAAATGCAGAAAGGTGAGTATGGTCAGTTGAGTTCCATAGTGTAGTTACTTCTGAAGCAATGAAACTGCGACTTTGGTCAGCTTCATGCTGAAAGCAAGCACTATGAACTAAACACGACGTAGCTAAAGGTGAACTACTCTCCACACCAAAAGTAAGATAACTGACCCAAGCAATTACAGTATATACTATATAAGAAGTAGTAGGTAAGCAATTTCATCCACTTCCTGCCATTCTTCCAGGGCAATGTCATGGCTTTGACACGAGGCATGCCTGGTCTTCCATGGCCGAATTGCTGAGAAGCGACATAACAGATGGCATCCTTTGCGATATTGGCATGCCAGCAGCTTCACTACAATGTGAAATCGGTGTGTGCGTGTGTGTGTGTGTGTGTGTGTCCTAGAAGAGGTCCAGGGGCTACAAAGCTCCTAATAAAGGATCTCGGAGAGGCAATTAATGATACTCAAGAAGTTGTTTATCACAATGAAACTCATCATGATCCTCATCCTCATTTTATCATCCTATTGTATTCACAAGTTTATGTCAAGCTCCCAATGCTGCATCATTCATGTTTTTGTTGCACTCTGCATTCGTTTTGTTGAGGTTATGCACAGGAATGTGCCCTATAACTGCCGTCTTTGGGTGGTCAACCGTTGCTCGGTCAATTCATGTGTTGTTTTTTTGTTCTATTAAAGTTATTAAATATACCAATTTGTTTAAAGCCGTTTTCTCATGCAATATATGAGACACTGTGCTTTCAGAATTAAGAGAAAATCCAACTCAGAGTGATCCATGGGTCAAAAGACAGCAAAAGATGGAGGGATGGGATAGCAGGGGGACCTCTCTTAATCTCTCTTAAGGCCTAAGGCACTCATTTCAGTCACAGCCTCCTCAGTGGAATTCTTCCCCCACTCGCCTTGCCAATTTTCCATTGTTAAGGCAAAATTGTGGGCATCCGACCAAAGATTTACCTCGCAAATGATGGCAATTACCGAGAGATGCGGTGGTTCACTCCATGGTACATCGATCCCAGCAAAGCAGGTGATGGAACAGATGGAAGGGTTCAACATTCTGTAGATTTGTATGTGCCAGGCACACGCATAACTTACAAAGCAGTTGTTTGCTTGTTGAAGTCCAATTTCTTTGACGGATGTGTCCTGGTTTACAACAAGACATGTCTCCACGCGTCTATTCGAATTCCAAACCAGACAGGTAATTTGACAGATCTTGTTTTTCCTGAGTGCTAGTCACGTCCCTAGCGAACAGCTCTCCTTTCGCAACAGCTCCGTTCACTTCCTGCTTTCGTCACACAAGTAGCCGGCATCAACCACGAGCGAAAAGTAAAGCACCAACATTACAGTGTAAGTAGGCTTTCATTCGCCACCACGGAATAATATTGTTTGTTGCTCAGCTTGTAAAGTTATAGGTACGATATATACACATATAGATTTCTTTCACATCTGCATGCACAAGACACAAAATCATAGTGCATTTTTTGCAGCGGCGCGAGGCTTCGGCGAGTTGGAAGAATATTTCTTGCCCCGGGAGATCGGCGAGATCACGGGGCAGGCGAAAGTGCCGTTTGGAGATTGGGCTGCAGCGTGGGATAAAGGGTAGAAAAGGGTTGAGATAACAGATCGAGATGAGGATTAAAGATGATTAGTGACATAAATGAGAAGTGACTGAGAGGGGTTGTGCATCGGGCAGCCCAACATGGTCACATTTTTGCTCGGAAACTGTGTCCTGGAGGCCCTGATTGTTTAGAGAAACAGTTTTGGGGGCAGAGGTGCTCTCCCTGATTTTTTAGAGGGCCTTTTTTTTCAACAGACGTGCGCTCCCCGAGAAACATTCTAAAGAATCAGTATCCAAGGGTGTTTGTGTGAATTCTCAGGGGGATAATGTATTATTTGGAAGAGATGGCTGATAGAAATGACAGGAAAGATAGATGTCCTGATCATCGAAGCGACACATCATTGACAGGAATAATGACACGAAGCGCTGACATGAATTCTATGAATGACATGAATGACAACTGGGCCGACATAGATGCCGCGAATACCACTAGTCGTCGTGCAATTCCGTTGTGTGGATTGATTGTGGGCATGATTGTTTCGGATACTTGTTGCCGCTGCCTATGAGGACTGTTGGAATGCTTTGTTATTTGATGTTATTTGGTTGTGTCAGCAACGATGTTGCATGTGCGGACAGATTGAGAATATGGTATAAGATTTGACGATTTGCGGTCTTGAGAAGCCAGAAACGCATTGTGGAATTCAGATGGAAAAGTGAATATCATAATATGCATAAAAGAAGGGACATTTCCCTTTAATAGATGTTATAATAGGCTAGACATTGCTAAAAATATGTGTTTCCTAAGAAACAATGGAAGCTTCCATGGAGACATGACATACTAGACACGATGTCAACATGTATCAACCTTGAAACTTAGGAATCTTTGCTATTTCTACCAAGGCCGTGGGATTCAGAGTGGTGTCAGGTGAAGTGAAGTGTTACACTAAAGGCCACAGATGGATGATTATTGGGCCTTGCCAGAAGTCAAGTGATGATGTGAATTAATAGTCTTCAGGGTTGTTCATGTAGCCATGTCAGCAACATACAAAACTACTGTTGTAATTGATGTTTGATGAAATTATCATGTCCCTTGTGTTGATGGCAGTTGCACGCACTCGTAGTTTGATTTTGTTTCCTTGGGGCAATGGGCATGACTCAAGAGTTTCCAGATAACTTACTGAAATTAATACCTATCAGAACTATCATGACGTTATTTGAGCACATGACATAACAAAGATCATCGTATTGTCTGCCCTGCTTCCTCCCCATAGTTCAATACCGTTCGGCCACAGGACACCTGCCTAGCCACCGAAACCTGCGAAGAACTCTTCACTCCTGATGCGCCGCACATCAAGTTGGCACTTGATGGTTGCTCGCTTCCGTTGAGGATGGAAGTCACGGATGAGTTGGCCCTTGAAAATCCTTAAATGCAAAGAAGAAACACGACATTGGGTCACAGCGAACCTGAGGAGTGAATGGGCAGAATCTAAAGAAATCAGTTCATTAGTGAGTCAGATATGAGTATAGAATTATAGATATGTTGTAAGAGCCATTGGGATGTGTATTTGAGATGGTGGCCAGAGTGACAGCTTTGAATGTTGTCATTATCTCACATGGTTTCTTGTGCGTGGGTGGGAAGGGCTCCGCAGAGCCCCGCATGAAAACTCATGAAACGCTATAGCCGCTATATCAGTTCAATCTGTGGCACTCTTCCACGTACGTGTGGAGGATTTGGAACAGCTTTGGCTTACACACAAGAATCAAGATACTTTTTTTTTACACGTGTATTTATACTGTTCTGTTTTTTTTTTAATGTGAGTGTGTTCATATATGCACCAGTGCAGCAACAGCGGCCATACGACAATATGGCAGTCTCCCTTGTTTAGATGCCATCGAAGCATTTTGAGGTGTGGAGATTATTGCCAATGGATCTGGTAGCCATCATCAATTGAGGCTCCTGCTTTTTTTCGGGACAAACCACAACGCCAAACAAGAATTTCATGTGTCATGGGTATCCATGGCACTGGTGAAGGTGAAATGTCACCTGTGAAGTGAGACGCTTTGCCTGGGAGAAATAGGTCAATGAAGACTAGCACACTCTAGCGAACGTCGGTGTTCATGGATGTGGCCATGTATATAGCCAGATTTTGATATTTGTGTCATGTGTTTTTGACAAGTTATGCATATATCGATGATATATCTGTAGATGAGTGCGGAGTGCAGTATGTTGATTTTAACTGCTGTATTTTGAGTGCATTGGACCCAACAAAAACATCAACAATTTTGTTGTTGTGGAAGGTGACGCTTTTTCCAATAAGGCAAGGTTTTGAAATCCCCTTAGAATGCCTCTGTGACACGAAGTCAGGAAGCTTGATAAGCGCATTGATTTAGTCAGAGGAGCTACCTCGAAGAGTGGTGGTGTGTTGCTCACCTGAAATGGATAGGCATTTGTTTGCATCATCCGACCTTGGTGTTGTGAGTGTGGGAAAGTCCCACCAGTCACTATGTCATTCAAACATGAGAAATTGCCTTGCCGGATTCTGGAAGGCAACAGGATCTATACAGTTGTGAGATGCATTGATATGCATTCAATATTTGCATTGCAAAAAGATGCAAAAAGTGAATTTGACACAGTTTTGTCTTTGTCACGACTCCAATTGATTCATTTGTACAGGTACTGGCTCTCCCCAAAGCATGTCATGACACCAAAGTGTATGGTTGAAAAAGACGGAGAATGGAATTAGATTGATGATTGATCAGTACTGCAAGTTCGTGTTTGTCCTGTGTTTGTGTGTGTTTTTGCGCTTGTTCCATCCTAGCTTTGTGGCAGCATTTTTGTTTCCCGCGTCTCACCAGAGAGGGCTGACGACACGGTGGCGCTGAGGTACCTTTACGCAAATGTCAAAGGTGGCGACGGAGGTTCACATCGATATGATGGCTGGATGATATGTTGAATGATAACCTCCAGATGTCACACTTTGCAAAGTGACAAAGCAAAGGTCACAAATATTGACAGAAGCCTGCAGTGATGGTGGTCATCTATTTCAAAATCTAGTCACCCAAAGCCCGATACTTTGTTTTTTCTCCTTGGAAACAAAGATGCACAGTTTGAGTGCAGATGGAGTCATGGAATCCGATTCTCAAGATCGTGCAGGACGACTTTACTTTGATGGATGCTGCATGGTGTGGAGCAATGGAAAGCTCTTGGCACAAGGCGCAAGGGCACCAGATTACCATGTTTTTAGTGCTCATTGTAGCTCATGACCATGAATTGTATTGTGAAGATGTTTCATAGCAGTCACAAGAGCCTGTACTGATGACGCTTTTGATAAGATTGTAAGATGAGGGACTTCAGACCAATGATGCAACCAAGAGGGTGGCTCAGTTGTATATGTTTTTCTCAATGGCTTCAGTGGCCGTCCGAAAGGCACCCAATTTGGAATGCTGGATGAAATCGAAGTTGTGGCAGCTTGGTTTGTACCAAGGGTCTTTCAAACAGCGAGGCTGAATCATAAATGAAATATGAAGGTTTCTTGTGTGTTGTGTGGGTGTTGTGTCGGGTGTATCATCTGATCCATCAAACTAAATCTACATGTTTGATTATTTGGTTCTGAAGCCGTGTACATGACATACATCTCTTCATGATTCATCAGCATCCATTCATGTCAGGGGGCATCAGAAGGCGCATTATCCAGAACGTTCCGACACATCCATCAAAGGTAAAGGAATGCAGGGTCTTTCTAGCTCTTACCTTGAGACCTGACATTCCATACTTGGCATTCAATTTCAAATGAATGATATTCATTAAATATATATATATATATATATATATATCCACGATCATGGGGGCAGAATTCATTCCCCAGGTCGCCACCGTGAACCTGAACGACGTCCGATCCATGCGATCCAACTTCATTGCTCGATCTTTTCAAGCATCCTCGACTCCAACTGTGCAGCGAGTGGAGGCTTACTTTGATGAGTTGAACGTCCACGGGCCATTTAGTAACATGTTGGAAGTGAAACCGTAAACCGTGCTTCTGCCTCCAGTATCTTAAGCGGGAAAAATGGAAATCAAGAACAGAAAACAAGCTGATGATATCGTTTTCTGTTATTGATGTTGTTTGTTTGACACTGACTTCTTCTGGGGTTCGTAAATTCCTAACATGAGTGACGGTTGAAGTTCATGAACATACGTTACCAGCATTTTGCATCGATTGTGAAGAGATGATCTAACCACCTTCTAGATGTCAACCATGCTCTTTATTGACTCGATCCGATTTAAACAATATGACCATGACCACACATTCGGGAAAAACAGAATCTCCAACCGGCACAAGCAAGATATCAAAAACATAGTACATAAATTGATTGCGCTAGTATGTGGCATGAGCAGTCCTTTTGCCCTCCGCCAAAACGTTACTTCAATACTGGTCAAAAGAATCTCATCAATTCATAGATGCATAGTATGTGGCACCATATTCAGGAAATTTACCCACTGATTGGTTCATTTTCCACCTCACAGGTGGACTTCTGCTGTTGTCACACCGCACCATTGACCATTGCTGAGTCGCAACCCATTGAGCCTTTCGGAGCTGCAAAATGGGGCGGTTCCATAGGCCCCTGGTGGTGTTTGATGATGAAAGTTAACAACATTTACCGACCCATTTTGCGGAACAATGGAGGAACAATATGCAACACTCACTTTTTTAGAAAACAAGATCGAACAAGTATGCATAAGTACATGGAATAGTCACCAAACATTTCAGGTACCCAAAATGCAGGGACTCACCTATGTGAGCTGTATGTAAGGCTTATGTAAAAACAGCCTTGTAAGGTTTAGTACTTCCATTTTAGATACCTGAAATGTTTGGTGATATAGTGATATTCTTGCAGGCAGTTGAATGAACAGTTGTGTTTAAACTCTGACCATTTCTCCACCGTTTGCATGATTGTGTCTCTTGAATACTTAGATCTACATCAGGATCAAATATGCAACTTTGGCAATAGGTTTCCCATAAGTTCTCACAGCTCCTTGCGGTGACGCAATGAATCTGTGAAATTCAGAGGCCCAAAATCGTGGGACCCATGGAGGAGATCGCTTATGGACCGTCTGCATGGTTTGGGTCTCCCAGTTTTTGTGTGGCAGGGTATTCTTCAATTGGATGTGCACCTGACAAAGTTTGCTTGCTGTTGTACGTTATGCCAGCTGTAATGAATGACCAGGCTACGAATTGGAAAATGGCATTGGATCAGAGAGTCAGCTTGTTGATTGATTAGAGGATCATTTTTTCCACAAAAATCTGGTAAGGTATCCTGAGTGTGGGAATGAACCAACTAGTGAATATAGTGAACTTCATATGAAATTGGAACATCAAGCAAGTGGTCCCATTGAGGCTATGGGATTACCTACGACGCTCAGGGCAGCGTGGCTACTTCTTGCCGTCGTCTGGTGGTGCAGATTCGTCTTCAACAGCAGCGCCACTTGGCAGATTTGAAATTGTCTCTTCTTTTTCAAGCTTGTTCCTCACATGTCTCCATATTGCGTATTCATAGATATTTAACAGCATGCAGTTTAAATATTGACATCTAATAATTACATCAAAAAGATTTATATTTATATAGTATCATCAAGGGACGATGGAACATAATCATAGACAAACTTCATCTATGCCAGATGCGTAAGTAGTCCTTTTGCCCGATCTCTACAGTATGTTTACTCAATTTGTTTTTTCGTGCATTCTTCTTGGCTAGCAGATTCATACGGTTGGTGGGTACAACACGTCCTTAAGATGTCACAATGGCAACGGTTGAAGGATGTTATGCGCACTATCCATTGAGAAGATGTTTGCATGACAACAAACATTGTCTTCCTCACCTCACACCTTCAACTAGACCAGTATAGTATAGTCTACCAGTTCTTCCAGGCTGGTTGGCATCATGTACTGGCCTCAGCCGATGCCTGGAAATATCTCTCTCTCTGGGGCAGCTGCCGTGAAGGGTGAGGTTTAGGGAGGTTGGGTGCAGATGCAGAGAGCCTCTTGTCAAATTTGGGTGTTTTTTTGCCTCATGAGATGCGTTCCCAGTACTAAGGTGTCAACGTGTTTTCCAAGAACTTACTGAAGGAACCGAGAGGTGAGGGCTGGTTTTGAGGGTTGATGGTGTGTACCACTTCCCTGCATGTTTGCCGTTGGGATCTGCTCAGGTGACCTTAAGTTAGTTGTTTAGATTTCTTGATTAAGACGATTTCATATGGATCATAGATCTCAAATACTGGACCCATCATAGATGACAATGTATGATTTATTAATGTTTTGGACATGATACCACTAAGATTCATGGCTAGTCAACCTAACCCTCCAAAACGTACCCCCGTCAGAAATAAGAGTTTAATTAGGCCTTATTAGAGGAAACCAATGGGTTAATAAGCCCTTAGGAAGGCCTTATTTCTGGCACGGGGGGTATGTTGACCAGCCATAAAGATTGCATGTCATCATACCACCACAGTGGCAACAGAAATAGGATGAGTATTTTACAACTCAACTCAACTCATCAACTCACTGGCCAGGTCAAAGGGAGCAGTCTTAGCGGATATTCGAAAAGTGACGAAGCGACCCTTCTACACACCACCGTCGTGGCAGGTGGGATATCAACGGATTGAGAAACCGAGTGGGAGTCTGTGCTGGTTTAATTTCAATCTATGTCACCTACTGTATGAAATTGGATGCCACCATGAATGCTCATTATCATCAGTTCAAGAGACTAGCAGTGACAAGGAGAAGGTGCTGTAACCAAACGAGATGGCCCAAGTACCTTCCAAACTGTTTGAACATGATTCTCAAACATGTTGATGAACTGGCTTCAAGTCTTTCGACACAATGGTGGCTTCACATTCATGAAATCCTTTGCCCTCAAACAGACCCGAGACAATTTTAGCATCTTCAGATGTTCCATGTCGTTCTGTCAGAACTTACCAGGATTTGTGTGGCAAGATCTTTGTGACCTGCTACATGGCATCTGACTCTTTGATGGCATGTTTTTTTAACAAAGTTCGGCAAAACGTGATCATTGCAAGGTGATACACAGTGATATGTTTGCCCTTAGGTGGCGTTGTTTCATGTGGAAAGTTCATTCCTTCTAGGATTTCTCAGGATGTTTCTATGTAATTTTGGTAGCTTGAAGATGTCATCAGTTTCAAAACTGTGTGAAACTGAAGATCTTGGACTGGGGATCAAATTAGACCTAATTGTGGCTTATTTGATCTTATTTGTTTATGTTTCGTTTCATCTTGCATTCATGTTTCAGTGTAGTTTACAGAGATCTTATATTGATTGTGTGATACCGTTGATAGAAGAAAGCCTGCACCACCTGGCCTAAAACGGGGTACATCATGGGATCAACCGCCAACCTCGACTGGTTCGACAGATGTTTGAAGCATCAACTGCTGGCATTGGCACCGTAGCACCTGAGGAGCACAGTGGCTCAGAGACCCGCAACCGAGCAGCGAATTTGGCCAAGCAGCTAGGGGCCAACCACACTTCCATTGTTCCTAGGATTAAAATGGGATGAAACTGAGATTTGAAGCCAAGTCTTTATGTTGAAAGGAGGATGTTTGTTTGAGCCAAGTTGCTAACTTTGTTTAGAGGCTTCATTTCATTGCCTACACAGTGTGGGTAGACTAGTGGGCTAGTGGACTGACTAGTGCATCCAATAGTGAAGGGATAATAGTGTGCCATGCCGTCTTTCAGCGACCATGATGGAATCAAGGCAATTCGTCCCATCACCGATGCCATCGTGAAGGTGTTCCAGCAATGTCGGGTGCACCTAGTAAAGTCTTTCATTTGAGTGGGTGCGTTTGTTTTGAGGAGTCCAATCACCCAATCATCCATTTTTTTGGTGTGGATTAGTTTCAATGTTTTATAGCTTGATCCAAATCCATGGCCCATGCCATTCCTATATGGAGCCATGTTGACCCAAAGTTGTGAAACTGCCGTCAGCCCAAATATCTTCCTTGTGGTAATCACGATTCGTGCGTCACAGTTGGTCCTCAACAACTGCCTGGGTGAGGCCACTTTGAAGGTACTAAAATCGAAAAATCCAAGGCCTGAGAAAAGACACCGTTTATGTGCAGAGGTTGTAAAGTGATTTCTTGTTCACGTTTTGTTCACCTATTCTGCGTTTGACTTTCAGTGAGAATCGGGCAGTGGTTGGTGTGGCTCACATACTGGGATCAGGTTCCTGTGATCCATGATATTCCTCGAAGTGTTTATGGCAACAAGAGGGAGAACTTGATGGACTAGTTTCCTAAATGTTCCTCTTCTGTGTTCTGAAGGGATGTTGCTCTGAGATTCCGAGATTGATGATCCGTTTCAACATGGCTAAGCCATCCTGAACCCCAGCAGCTTCGTGCCAGGTGAAGTCTGACGCTGCATCTTGGTGTGGCATCAGGGCATAGATAGAATCTCCAAAATCACCAGCTAGTTGGAGTGAATAGCCTGCGATTTCGGCTATTTGCGATACTTGAAAGTGAAAACATATCATAGTCTTACAGGATACTAATTAGGTTTTAAATGGTTTTAAAGTTCAAAGATGTTTAAAGTAGTTGGACCATTCCAGATTGTTCTTCATAAGCACTTAGTTTGTGGACCCTGGCAAGGCCAGGAAGTTTCATCATTTTTTGTTGAATCAAAACATTAAAACATGCCCAGGTTTGGAATGCCAGCGGCACTGAAGATATTGCACTGCAGAATATCCAGGCTAGAAGTAGCTGCTTGGAAGAGTTTGAGATCTGATGGGTGATATGCTTGGAAGATTTCTCTTAAACCTACTTGGAACTCACCAAAGCGGTCCTTGGTTTGGGTGGTTGATCACGTGGTGAATCGAGGAATATTCATTGGCCCATCACAGCAGTTTCAGTGATTTGATTGCTCAGACAGCACCATCCAGATGAGTGGGTGGTGTCTCTCAGAAATCCTGAGATATGTAGATTGTAGCGTATTCCGGGCCGATCCTCATTGTAATTCAATCTTGGAACAGCATCGCAAATGCAGGTTTTGCAAGCAGTGTCTTTGCCAACGTTTTTCCAACATCGACATTCAATCGTATTTACGTCAACAATGTTTTTAAATACCTGGCGAGTCTTTTGTTGTTTTTGTGGTTCAGTGGGCATCCTCAATTCCAGCAATTCCAAAGATGATGACTACACAAGCCCGGCCTCGAACATGATAATTATAGAAACATCAATTCCACAGAATGACGCGGGTTTATGCACGCGCTCGAGGAATGGTCATGGCATACTTCATGGCACAGTTGATGCCATGGGCTACTGACCAGGTGGGGAAGTTGTGTTGCCGAAAGCGCATCATTGTGATTGCGCCTAGTTTTTTCTCCAGGGCAGGAAAATAACACAGAAATTCATGGCATGCCATGGCATGTCATGGCATGTGTGCGTGTGTAGCTAAACCTGCACGTAAGAATAGACCATGTATGATGCAATGATGTGCATCAAAATTGATGCTAGGCCGCCAGGGACAGAGGGAGATGAACTCCCTCATTGTTTGAACGTGACATGATGATATGGATCATTTGCAGGCCATGCAAGGAGATGCTGGCCCTGGTTGGGGATCCCTGCTGGTTCTAGGCCTGAATACTGGCGAAATTGGGACTTTACTGACGCAGTGATTGCAAATGGACAATGCATAGAAAAGAGAAACATAGGATACACAAATTGTCAAGAACTGGTGCACGACCGAGAAAAAGCATCAGTATCAATGTGATATCAATATGTTCAGGGTACATATGGCTTGAACGATCTCACATATCTACAACTGGTCGTCTCGGGCAATCCGTTCAGTCACGAGTGTTTTGTTCTTTGGAATGGGTACGTGTCAGGAGTCAGAAGGTTTTTTCCTCAAACGCCACATGACAAGGCATGAGTTGAACCAGCGACATAAGTCACTTGTTTTGACTGTCTTCTATGAGTTATCTATGAGTATATAACGTACGGAAGTGGTAGAAGTACCTTACCATCTACAAAATTGTGGTAGGTATGCTGGTATGCTATTACTGCTAGGAACAACACAATCACTAGTTCAATTCAACAACTGGACCCCCATGATTTCACTCATTGCCTTGCCAGGTTCAGCGAACGTGGATGAAGCATTGCGTGGTTACTACACGAAGTATGATTGCAGTGCTGCTGACATCAACCCTATTGGCGGTGACTCAGCCTTGCTTCCAATTGGCACACCATAGGTGTGAAAGTAAATTGAAATTGAGGCATGGGCAAATGGTGGCAAGACACATGTTTCTGGAAGTTGCGGTTGATTTCATGACTGATGAAATATACACTACAATTTTTATTTTTATATAAGTATAATAATTTATATGTATAATCTATTCTTTGAATATATTGTAATACTGTATGTTTTTTATATCAATGTTTTGTTGGTATCATCGTTGTAAATGGTATCAAAGAGAAACCAAAACCTTTAATGTAAGATGGCTGAAATTCATTATTTCAAGCCAAGCTTTCAGGTATCAACAAGAGAGACTTGAAAGCATTCCTCATTTGGGCTGCCAAAGAAAGAGGTATTGGTCACTTGTATTTTTTGATTTGTGGGCTGATCGGGTACAAGTTGGGAGATTGAGACAAAAATCGTCAAACTTATTGGCCCATGTATGTGGAATTGTCTTTGTCCTTTGAAAATAATATGTAGCCTGGGCATTTTTTTTCAGAATTGACGGGTTTCTGAATGTCCAGTGGAGGCATCGCATCCGGATGGCTTTGACAAAAAGTTGGACACTACTACCGTTGATAGCTTTCACATGAAAATCATTGTAAGCCTTTTTCCACCCAACAAAAAGTAAGGACAATCATATTCTGCTGATTTCTGGGGGATTATGGAATTTGAGGAATTTTCGAAACGCACCAGGTTTCAGAGGGCCAATCTGAGGTGAGTTGGAACGTGTGGCCAATGCTGTGCCCACTGCAGAACTTCGACCTGATAAGGTCAACGTGGGAGCAGTCGATGTTGGTTGAACTGTCCTTGTTGGAATGGTAATCCTCTCACTGGGAGCTGTTTTCGGCTTAAACCATGAACTTATGGAGGTGAGTTGATGTGTTTTTTCAACCAGAGCCAGAAAATCTGTGGAAATCTGATTTTCACATAGATGCTATGAAAGTGAGGACAAAGCTGGAGATTTCAATGTCAACGAACCTTGTTTTTTTCTTTTGGCCATGGTACTCTTACAAAGTGAGCTGCAAAAGCATCAAAGAACGAAGCATTCTCCCAAAGCAAAACCATCGTCCTTCAACTGCATGTATTCTGCTCCGGAACTATGAGTTGTCATTGATCATGCCTACAAACAAAGCAGTCTCAGAAAAAAAGACTACAAAAATCACAACTACCAATTCTAGGTTAAAACCTCCCCAACGAAAAAAAAACATATCAGAATAACATCAGACATATTTCATGAGCTTCATGATCTTCATGATCTTCATGTGCTATGCCTGAAGCCATGTCTCGTTGGTGGCCTTTTGTCCTTGTGATCCTGGCCTCCCAAAGCTTTACATGGACAGTGCCGGGGCGGTCACTGCGGATAAGCCGGCGGGCTGCAGGTGGGAAGGAAGGTGGTTTTGAGTTGATTGGAAAGTTGGTTGGAGCTGAAGTTTATGATAGAATTAAAGAGGATTGTGGAGAAATTGTGGTTGCTCAGTGGGTATGCATACTCCGCAGAAATATACTGTCACTGAATATCAAATTTCTTGGATTGGGTTGCTATTTGCATCGGGAAATGCAGGATGTCATGCCGTCAACCGCAACTTTGTGTTTTGTTGGTGCTTGATATGTATTTTTTTCGGAGACTATTGGATGGATGGTGTAATCTTTTTGGTCAATTCATATCGACCTCGCCGAATCCCATTAGATACTCGGAAGCCAGGAGATGCTGAAGATCTTTCCACCGAGCAGAGCGAAGAGATGCTCATTGCATTTGGTCGTAATCTTTGGGCCGCAGCAGATGTACCCTGGTCATTGGTGATTGTTCAGTGTCGTTCTGTGATCTTGGAAAGGTAGCAACAAACATATGTGGTTTTTGTGTTTACTCATCCTTAATGATTAGTGTCACCTATTGAGCAGACATAATTCCAAAGCACCAAGGCAAATCATCAAATGACTCGGTCCATCAAGTTGAAATTAGAGAAGTTCCGGGATTGGAAACATCAAGTTGTTTGATACACAATGTTGCTCACAGTTTCTTTATTACATGATATTTAGGTCATAGGGTTTAATTATGTATATAATTTATCCATCACTTTGGGTACCGTTTTGCAACGTCAAGAAACCTTTGCCACACGAGGAACTTTTGGAGGTCAGTGCTATGATGGCCAGCAGCAATATTCAATCTTTGGATGTGCGAAAGTTCAGTGCTTTAGGCTTGGGTGCTGCTGGATTATCATTGCGGAACGCTGCAGATATGATGCTGGATGAAGATTGGGAAAGTGCCATGGGTGAGTTGGAGGCGTTAAGTTTGGATGGTTTGCAGTGATGGAGAAGAAACATGCCTTGAAGATTGGGCAGTAAGGTGTGATATATTTAGGTACTGGTTCTGTGACATAGATGTGAGGCTCTTGACCACATTAAATAGATTTGATTCAAATCAACAAGAAGACTCAGACGATAGATTTGCTAGTCCATGGACGACAGGTGGCAGCCGCTTCCAGTGAAGGCTTTCTACCGCCTTTGTACATGCAAGGATTAGTTGCTGCTCGTTTTTATGAGTTGTCCAATTTGTTGTTGTAATGTGTTTTTATTTTGGCATTTGCTGGAAGATGTTTTTATAATAGATGCTGATCATGTCCTCACGTTTTTGACACGCCTTCGTGAATCCCTTGTGTGCTTGACCACCAAACTTTTGGCGGTGACAACACTTTATATTGAGTGGTGAATCAAATTTGTTTTGATTGCTTGTGCACATAGTTGCTATATACCTTGTCCTCATGCTTTGGATCATGCATAGATAATCATATTTACATATTTACATATACATACATATAAATTTGTATATTCAATACACCCCTATGGCAGCTACAAATCCGGCTATTGAATCGGGTTTGTTGGGTCGCTCATGGGAGCGAACAGTTTTCCCGAAACCGAGGACCTGTTTGCTTATGATGAGCCGATACCAGCCTGTGAGTGGAAGGCTGCAAAGTCATCCTTGAGACGCTGGGACTTCTGAAATTGTCTCGTGCAATGTGTTGGTGCATGCTGGTGCCATGGAACATGCTACATGCCCTATAGAAAGAGAGAGATCCCCAAAAGCTGAAATGAAACCTGATCATGTTTTCCATGTTTGGTTCACTCCCCTCCGATTTGCCAAATATTGAAAGGGCACTGCCTGTCCTGGGGAATGAGTCCAGTTCACTACTAGGCAGGATGCAATGAAGAAAGGTTTCAACCCCACAAAAACAGAGAAACATGCCTGGACCCGCCCAAAACAATGGTTGAAAGTTTCAAGACAATCTATTATTGTAGTTACTTGCCTTTTGAAAACTTGAAGCCTATGTTTGTAGATGTTTTTTGAATTCTCTGCATTGTATCTTTTCATCAATATCCACAAGCTTCCGTGGCCTTCTAGTTATAACGCACACTTTGGGATGTGTGGTTTACCTGTCCATCTCAGGGCGATTATCAGGCAACCTGGTGAATGTTGCAGGGCGTTTGAGTGAAGGCGAAATCGTCAACTCCCTCCGACGTGCTGCAGACTTTCTGCAAAGTGCTGCACAGATTTTCATGGCTGGAGGTAACTTGAATGGAACGTTTGCCCAAGGGAAAATTGTGCTCCCTGAAGGAGCTCAGGAGTTAGAGATGGTACTTGGTATGTTCCTATGTGATAAAGGGTGTGGAAAAGGTTAATAGTCAAAATCTCATAAACTCACTATAGCTAGTTAGGTATATATTGTATAAGAATAGCTGGGCTTTGATGTAAGTTTAACTGTACCAGTCCAGAAGAGCAACTTAGGCTTTGAGATGCCACCAGACCCTCGTATCTATCGTGGCCCACGTGGCGAAACCCAACGAGATTTTTATGGCTCGTTTTATGTGCCACCGGAGAAGCAATATGTTGAGGACTCGGAGTACGCTGCAGAAACTTGAACATTCAGGAGATATCATCGGTATTTAATCATATAGATGTGAATATATATATATATATATTTATTTAGAACTGATGAAAGAAGCACAGTAGCCATAGACGCCAGGTGCTTTGTACAGTAGTAGTGATCCGGTTTTGGAGGGATAAATCCAATGTACAGTATGAAAGACATGAGTTTGAAAAAAAACAACGGCCCCCGGGAGCAGGACGCACCACCAGGAAGTCCTGCCGCGGAGATCTTGGAGAAAGTTCAGCGAGAACTGGCAGAGGCAGGATCTTCCCGCAGCGCACGACGGCAAGCCTTGAGACGCTTAGTGAAGCGGCTACATCCAGATCAGAATCGTGGAAAGGACACAGATTTTTTGGGGAAAAAAGTCCGGGGGATGGGGAAGGTATGTTTGCATTGTTTTATTCTTACGTTTTTTTTCTTTTTTGTACGTATTCTTTGATGTACTTCTTATAATGATTTTGTTACCGGATGGAAACATAGAATGGTCCTGTAGTTGGTCATTGTTTCTTTTTGACATCTTCGGAGTGCCATGATGATGATGATGATGATGATGATGATGATGATGGTGATGATGATTTTGATTTGATTGATTGATTGATTGATTGATTGTTTGATTGATTGATTGATTGATTGATTGATTGATTATCATAGCCTCTAATAGCAGCTGATGCTTGATTAAAGCTTGTTGTATGTTTTCGGTTTATCAGTTTATCTCAGGTTATAGTCGGTTCTTGTGAAAGTTTTTGGTTGCTTCTTTCCGGTATGAACAAATGCGCTGATCCTGCAGGAGGAGGAAGTTACTCCTGCTTTTCGCTACATCCAACGGATTCGCTCCGAGGAACTGGATCAACGTCGGTAGGGAGCTGTCGAAACCCGGCATTTCGTGCCAGACTTGCGCGAGAATCGGAAGAAAAAAGCGTTGTCCGAATTCACGCGCAGGTTCTTCCACAAAGCTGTTGTAAGTGAAGACTATCAAGATTCCTGATTTCAAATTGCACCTGTAAATTCTGTTTTTGCAACAAAATAGGATGACAGTTTCTAACACTACTATATTTTTGGTATTTTCAAGTGTTTCCACATTGTTTCTGCGCAAGTGAAGTGTTCCTAAAATTCATGAAGTTCAAGCGTTTGTTTATAAATATATATTTAAATATATTTATATATATATATATACATAGAACGGCATTCGCGAGAAGATCTCGCCAGACTTGTTCAAGGACGTTTTCAGAGTGACTTGATTCCTTTGCCTCCAATGTTTTTGTTTGTGAGTGATTGCTGAGAGAAAAGTCAGCTTGAGCAAATATTGGAATGTGAAAGGTTGTTTCCATAATGATGATGACTACTCCCAGATGATGATTTTAAAAGAGTTCTGGATTTGGAACGATTGGCAGTTTTTTGTTGTATAAGAGTTTTTGCGGTGGGGTACCGAATTTAAATCCTGTGAACCTGGGTTTGGTTATGCGCGATTGCCCCACTGACACAGCCAGGTGGAAGATGGAAAGAAGGTTGAAGAACAAAGCGATGAGAAAGACATGGGAATGTCTTATGATCCTTGGCGATGTTGACTCAATTGTGTCCCTTCGGACTTTAGGGATTAGTTCCAACCCAACATATCTTCAATGTTCATTCATTCAATGGCATAGTTTCCCACGCACCGCTTTGCACTGGATTCATTTGTGATAGCACTTTTGAACCTTCATGTTGCGACCTAAGAAAACATAGAACGCAACTGGAACAGTCTACAGGAACATAATTGAAGATTCATCGCTTGCTATATAGCTGGAGTATCCGAAGTATCCGTTTCCACTGAAGGACGAGTTAGGAGACTTGGGTCATTTACGCAAGGCAAGGGCAGCAAATGGAAGGAGGTGTTCGGGATTCAAAAAAGAAAGTGTGGAACACGTGTCAAATATATCCAAGGCACTTTTGCCGTGGGATCATGTATTCATGTGTGCATATAAAAGATATATAACCAAACATATGTATATCCCGTATGCCTGGACCTCCTAAAGGGTGTCAACTCACCATCTCTTAGGGATCTAATTGGCACCCCTGGGAAGGTTCTGGTACAAATTGTGTATAAGATATATATCTCTGATTATATTCACACTTACGGCTTGAACTTTATGTTTTGAAGCCCGTGACAGGTCGAGAAGTGTGGACCTTTGTCCACCTTTTTGAAGTTGAGACAACTTTGGTCTCATAAAACAGCCGACTGGACAGGTCCTCAGGAGGGGCAAAAAGCAAAACGGCTTGATGGAATCGAAGGAAGGATTAATAGGTTGACAAAAGATGACAAAGATGCAACAAGGCAATTTACTTGGGTTGCAAGCAGATTGAACCTCACAAGGAAAGAACTAATTTCAGTTGCAAGTTGGATGAGAGGAGAGCCCGACCATTTTGAAATACAAATTGAAATTAGATATTCCGATTTGGTGTAGTGTTTTAAAGGCCTTGGATGGTGCATGGCAAATTTGTGAGAAAAGTGCGCGAGACATGCTAATTGTTCTGTTGGCTGTGCCCTCCATCAACTGGTATTTTCGCAAAACACAATTTTTTTAATTTGCATACAAAACAGTTATTGTAGTGCATACAAAACAGTTTATCCATGTTTATCCATTCTTCAGGATGGAATTTTCTCCAATTTTTTGCATTTTCTGCCATCAGAAAGCACATTTGCACGGAAGGACAACCCGAAGGCCATCACGCCCTCGATCAGGGTCAAGGTCCAGCCCAAGACCTTTGATGAAAAGTGTGCGCAGAAGGCCCGCCGTGAATCACTGGCTGTTTCGGCGATTGGTCGATTGGTTGTTTGTGTTTGATAAACAATAAGCGGCTTTTTTAGTGATACTTTGCATAGTTCGACCCGGACTATGGTCAGGGTCGAAGTCATGTATTTGAATTGAATTTTTGTCCCAAACTCCAGTGGCTGACTTGAGAGTTGGTGTTTGGAGTTCTCAGCTGGTGAGAGGTGAAGGATTTCTTCTTCTACAATGCCATCAACCGACATAAGCGGCACGGCAGCGTCCAGTTCAATGTTGTCAATGCATCAACTCTTCGGGATGTCTTGGGGCACGTTAAACATTACAGTTTGAGGGGTGGCTTGGAGCTCCTGCTGGTATGGCCTAGGGTAAGCCCCGTGTAGAGAAATTGTCGGCATAGGATTTCATAGTCAGTTGATGTGATCTTAACAGGCCCTCTACCACCCAGCAGGCAAGTGTTATTCCCAATCCATTTGTTGGGAGGGTCCTTCAATTGTGCTTCACAGACGATTGATGCTATGAAAGTCCAAGGATGACTACTTTGACTCCATCCTACCATGCGGAGAACTACTCTCCGGATGACAATCGCCCACGGCTCAGCAAGTGAATCAAGTGAGAATCGTTTGACACGTGTGACACACTTGCAACACTGAAATAGATTCAGATATACAAACCAGAGACTTGACCACGTTCCAAATGAGGTACATGATCATGAGTTAGCTTTCACACTGTTTTTCCAAATCATCATTGTTTGGTACATAGATGCATATGTATATCTATATATATACAGTATATATATATATGTGCCAGATCCATTGGCTTCCAGCCCCAATGCTCATCCCTGCAAACAACAGATCATGGGGCTGTGCAGACTTCAGCACTTCCCTGCCTTGTTCATGTAACCAACAACAGGCTCCTTGATCCCACGATGTTTGAATCCCATGATGTTTCCCTTTCCAAAAATTTTTCCAACAAATCCAGACCCTGACATTCAGTTTCTCCCCCAAAAAATCTGGAGGTTTTGACCTACGACCCTTTCTGTTTCCAGCTACCTTCGAAGCGCAATTTGAAGCCATTGATGAAGTGGTGAAAGCTTGTGCACGATGAGGGTCCAGTGGATCCAGGGACCAGAGTGGGTCCAATGAGAGGTCAGTGTAAATGTGGGAGTTGGTCAAGAAGTATTCTGACTTTTTGTAATAAGCTGGATCGTCAATAAATTGTATCATGGAAAATTGATCGTTGTAGTGGATTCAGATCACAAAATAAAGGAAACACTGGGTTCCACAAAGAAAAATGCTCAATTCACAAAGTTAAAGCATAATGATGCATAGCGTAAGGAATACGATGAAAAAAAACTTGGAATTTCGTACAACCAGTGAGCTGAAGGTCTTGTTGTTGACTGTGTAGTGCAGACGCGTCTTTGTGTGCTCAAGATCCAAACGAACATGTTGAAAGATCTCTATGTCTATATGCGTCTATATGTACGCAATTGCATCATGACTGAATTGGTTCTAGAAGGCATAGTTCAAAAGCATTCCAAGATGCTCCAATGATGAATCAAACAGCAGGGGCAAGAATTGCTTTACACATCGCGCTAACGTGTAGTGCGAAACTCATGGATTTCCATCATCCTTGCTTGACGCGAAAAGACAAGAAGACCGTGATGTGCGGCTGGAGCAAGAGTTGACAGATGTTGATTCACATTTCCACCGACATGCCACACTGTCTCCATGTATTGTAATTAAGTCTACCCTGTAGTCATTATTATCAATCTACTTTTTGATGTAATCCTTGGCATCATGTTGTATTTTAATTATCTATAAATTGATTTTCAGATGTCATTTGGAACAATGCCACAGGCCCGGCCCCCATGAGAACCGAGGTGCCTCAGCACAGCTACCGGTTGCTTCTCACGGGTGGGCTGCTGAGCACTGAGCAGAGCCTGCTACCCTTGCAGAAACCTCCACAATTTGTCCATGAAAATGCCAACAGATTGTTTCTATCATGTTCCATCAATCAAAAAGTGGTATATACACATGATAATTATGAATATATGGAGCACCCAAATCTCAACACATCAATGATGAAGGTATCGAACAGCGCCGATGATGTGTAACTGGACAGCAGGGGATTGGTCGGATTTTCCGGTGAGATCTTGACTCATTCAATACTGGAGCATGGGAGAAACAGGACCAATGTGTAGGCCCAATCAGATTGGCTGTGTTTTTTTTGTAGAAGTAAATGCAATCAATTTGGTTGATTGGAAAAGCCATGAACAGACATGCGCTAATTATAATGAAAGGGAAGGAAAAACCAGCAGTTGAATCAAATACATCTTTTCCTACAATGGCATCATGCCCATCAGGTTCCATGAGGGTGCCCTTTCCTTGCAATGGAGCAGGGTGTTGGCCTCAGCGTGTTCTGGTGGGATGGATAAGGCAACATGAGGTGCTGCATGGTAGTGCTTACTATGATGACATATGCTTGAGCTTAGGGATTGACGAACAATACCTAGCATCTGTGGTGTGCGTTCTGCTTGTTCACTCCCGCGAGAGAGATGAAGTACTGTATCATTTGGGACATGTTCTTTCTTGCAGTACTTGCTTCCAGGGGTCAGTAATATATCATCATTTGACCAGATGCTGATGTGTATGTGATATGCAGCAAGTGCAACAATATGGTATAACATTATTTTACCTACATAGTTACATTAGGTTGATGATGTGATATATGTATTGTATGTGATGATTTCATAAAGATTTGGCATCGTTTGTTGCACCTTCCATGTCATTTGTACCATTCGGATGATCTCAGGTCAGCACCTTGCAGTTGCAGAGGACCTTGGACAGGTACCCATGCATTTTCTTTGCCTTTGATGTCGCCTATGTAATATGTATCATGAATCATATATGTTTCCTTTAAAGATGCTTAAAATCATTTTAAAGAGGAACATATGGTGGACGTGCATTTTGTTGGCTTATCAAGTTATTTCTTCTCAACCTTTTCTGGTTGGACACATCTTGAAGCATATTGAACCATTGAGTCCCAAGCTGATGAAGCATGATTTTCAAGCGGCCCTTGAGCTACAGAACTTGCTAGTTCTGGATTTTCTCGAATTGGTGTTTTGCGAGGCTTCTGTGTTGGTTGTTGGCTCATGCCAATCAGATGCAAGGGTGGCCACCTGCGATGTGTCTCGATAGGTTCAGCTCCATCTGCCTTGTCAGTGGCAGCTGAAATCGACCGAAGATATCCCGTGACACCGTTGGGGAGATCCAAGGCAAAGTGAGTGAGGCATTGAATTGAAGTTTCATGGAAAGTGAAGGTTTGTCAACAACTGGGATTTGGAATGTAGACATGAAATTGCAGTATTTATTGCATTTTCTTGTTACTAAGAAAAGCAGGTTTTACAATTGTATAGTGATCCATCTTGATCATGCGTTGAACAGTTCTTCACAACTAAGAAGATCCTTGCATCCGCTTAGAGAGCCAGGTTTGGTTGCCAAGTTGCCAAGCTGTAAGATGTTTCAAATAGAACAACATGAGCAAAATATCAATATGTTTCAATATTTTTTGTCATCCAAAGAAATGTTGAGAAGGATGTTGATACTTGCCATTCCCCTCCAGGAAACGAAGATTACACCAGTAAATTTATTGAAATTATAATGATATAACCAACTCAGATAAGACTACGGTACCCATGTGACCATCCCCAAAAGAAACAGGTCAACCAACGGAATCTGCCAAGGTTGGTTCATGACATCGTGGAAGAAGCCTTACAAGAAGCACCTGATGCTTTTCAAGCACCCGAGCTGAGGACCCCGTGGCACAGGCGATGGCTGACCATATTGGGATATGTGACCCAAATATCAACTGGAAATCAGATTGGTCACCAATAAGCTTTTGAAAGGTTCATCAACATGCAATTAATTACATATATAGATTACAGTATGTATGGTAATGTTTTTTTCAAGAGCCACCATTTGATTTCCAATGAGCAACTGTCAAATCCTCCGCAACCTCCATAGGAGAGATTTGAAACCTCGCCTGCGGGCTGTCATCCTGGAGGCTTTGCAAACGCCAGGCAACGTGTTTTTGATCGTTGAAGATGTGAGGAATGTTGGATGCATTTGTTCCTGAATCACCGTGGGGGAATGAAGATAGAAGTAGCATGTATCACCTGTCCCTGTGCAATTTTATTTGGCTCATCTTGACTCAAGGGACCTTCCCTGCCCATCATAGAAGGTGTGTGTGTTTTGAGCTTCCATGCCGTCCTTTGCGTCAGACTCGGGCACGGATGATGCCTCAGATTTCTTTCCATTGGGTGACGCGGAGAGTGAGCAGGGCTCACTGGCAGATGTGGATGATGGGGAAGAAAATGAATTTGAAGAGTTCAAACCTGAAGATGAGATGGAGGATTCACCTATAAGGCCAGAGACTTCAGAATCCAAAGCACCGGAAGCGGCGGTGTTTTTGCATTTTTTCAGGTCCATTCGATGTGAACTTATTGAAGAACAGTTGGAAGCTGGTGAAAATCCTCTTGATCCAGATGACGCTGCTCATTTGGGAACTCGTATGGCAAAGGCTTGGAAAGCCTTGGACGAATCCCTCCGTGAAGTGTATGAATCCAGGGCACAAGAAAACCTTGAGATTGTGAAGGAGAGAAAGGATGCAGATGATGCAGATGCAAATCCGCCACGTCGTCGGCGTGTCAGAAATAGGGCACAGCGAGCGACGAAAGCTGGAAAAGCAGCATATGCGCGAAACAAAAGCACTTATCCTTGTTCGGCCAATTCCAAGTGCAATTTTCTCATGCAATTGTCTCCTGCAGCTCTTCGCGGAAAGCTCCGGTGGGAGGGCGTTTCCACCAGTGAAATCCGGCGCTGCATCGAAAAGACGGAACTCGTGTCGTTGCTCCTGGAGAAGTCCAAGGATAAAAACCTGGGCCCATCAGTTGAGTCCAAAAGCCAAGCAGCCCGAAATCGGGGCAGTGGCAAGTCAAGTTCGTCAAAAAAACGATGATATTCCCGATATTCCTATGCCTTTCCACACCCAAAAAGTGCAGTAGTGTATCAGTTGGAAGCTAATTTCTGGGTCGTTGGACAGAGGTTGATCCTTTCTTGAGGATGTAGGATGCAGCTGCCCGCAAAGTCAGGACACATGCTGCGGAAGATTCACTGGATTTTGAGCTTCGTGGTGAGCCAAAAGAAGCGATGCGGACTTTTGCAATTCCTTGCGAGTGTGGTTGGATGCTGATGACTGAGAACCTCTTTTTGCTGTTTAGTGGAGGAAGGATAAGCATCACTATCGACATAGTTTGTAAGCATACAGCATAACTACTTTTCATATTTTTTCAGTGTGATTGGGGTCAGCAAGAATGTATCTATATCACTCTAAATCCTTATGAATCAGTGATATTGTCCATGTATTTGCAATATATGCTGGAACATGCTGGATCTCAAAGTTCAAGATCGTTCTCTATTATTTTAGTGGACAATTCCATGATGATATGATTTGATGAAGGCCCCAGTTTGGGATGTCACAAGCAGAGGCAGATGCCCCCGATATCCCCCGATGCCATGATGCAAACCGCAACGAAAACATTAACGCTATGCAAGCACCTATTTTTTATGTCTTCCAGGCACCACAAATGCCAGGCGAGAACGAATTGTGATACAGTCACCGGGGACTGTTTAAAAGAGCTTCTAGCATTACACACAGGTATAGTGTCACTGGCGGCAGGATCATTATTCAGTTTTGGAAATTGAAGGACCATGATGACAGATGATTCATATGACAGAATCGATAATATGACATAGGATTTAATTTGAGATTTGACCAGTTTGTGCATGAACATTTGTTTGAAAGGGAGCCGGGAGCCATGACATATTTCTGAACTGTGAATGAGCAAGACAACTTTGCCCAGGCTGCAAAATCCCAACGTTACCACCTCAGTGATGTTAAACCAATGGCGGTGCATTACCGGTCATCAGATTGTTTATTGGTTGGGTTGGCATTGGTTAGATGATTTGCAGTTGGTAAAATCTCCCAAATCCTCCCAAAGATCAGGGTTTAAGGTTTTGCACAGGAAAGATGATCATTTTGGGAGGTAACAACTTTCCACTTAAAATGGTGGAGCTTTCCTTCCTTCCATTGATTCACCAGTTTGTTTCATACGATTCAACTGGTACCTTGATATAAAACCGTATGTAGAAAACATGTAACCATGTCAGCCGTGCCATTCTATGAGTAGAGTGCTACCAAGCATAGTTTCTTCTTCAACTTTGGGTGAATTCCTGAAACTTCTTGCAATAAACGCCAAGGACCGTGTGATCTTGGGCGTCACCCTTCACAATGCTGAGGCAGTCATTGTGATTTCACCGACCTTCACACCCTACCATTCTTGCATAGAGGAAGAGTTCAAGGGGCATTTGAAAAGGTTTTTTTTCTTTATGAAAATGAACGGTGATATCAAATTCAACTTCATGCCGCGAGTGTAGTGATACTTGACACCGAACCCCAAGGCTTCATGTTTTACTGCTGCTGTTGATTGGGCAAGAACTTGTGAATCATTTTTTGGTCGCACAAATGCCAATGTCACGCCATGATTGCCAGCTGTATCCACAGGTCTCCGACAGTTATGTCCACAAGCAATCTATCTTTGGCTTTTGTTTCGGCTCCAATTTTTTGATATTTTTTCGGTATTCATGTGGTCCTTGGTTAGTTCAAAAACAGAATCACCGCAAAATTCCACGCAGGAAACCCATTCTGATAACCTGATGAGTCACTGATGTTTCCAAGGAACACAGTGGATGTCTTCCAATGAATGGAGTAGATGAACATTGCTTCCATGGTCCATATTGACCATCGAGAATTGTTTCATTTCATGCAATCGCTGTCAAGTTTAGCCTAGCTGGATACAGGTCTAAAAGTTTGGTTTGCATCACCAGTTCAACATCCAAACATGATCAAACATGTGTTTCTTGTTATGGCTTCAACGTGTCCCGTAACACCGGAGGCACAGGGTTTTGAGGTATCATTAGGTAGGTGCGCCATCTTTCTGGAGCCTGGGTACCCTATGGACCAGCTGTTGGCCGAGCGACTGGTCCTGTTGGCAGATGCACCTCAATTGCTAGCATTGGTGCGGGTGAACAGTAGCAACCTGGCTGGTAGTTAGTGTGGACCGGCATTCCCTCAACTTCCGTGTTGGATGTTTTTTTAGTTGAATCTTGGATGCCAATACATAGCAAGGCTAGCAGGTCAGCAGAAGATTCGGGGACATGTCAAATTATTCAATGGCATCCTGCAATAGTGGAAACAGACGACATGCTTGAAGATTCGCTGACACTTTGTGTTTGCTGTTTTGAGTTAGATGTGTGTTGCACATGGTCAAACATTGAAGCTGTTCATGTTGGGATATGAATGGGAAATCGTATCACATTGATTTTACAAGGGTCAATCCAGAACATTTCTCGCATTTGTGATACGACATGAAATTGAAAGTACGCTACACATACGTTTTTGTACAGTGTGTAATCAGGCAAGGTGTCATTAGTGGTTATAAGTTACAAGCATACATTGCACAAATCTCCAAGTAAGAATCATTTTGTAGATGAGTACTATAGGATAATAAGCAACCAGCATCAACCAGAAATTTGCCATTGGTTGGTTGATGTGTGTCTGATGTAATCTGTGTAAACACATGTATGATGTATAATTGATGTATCAAATTAAAACTTCCTGACTTTCAAAGTGTCAGCTCTTACAGGTGTCAAAAATAGCCTTCGGGCTGAAAATTTGAAGCACTGAAGAGTCCCAACTCAAAGATGTTGTGGATAAAATCCATGCAAATTAGCGACCCCAGGTTTAACGCCACAAGTCGCAACATATATCGTTGTGTTCTTTTTGGGAGGGGAGCGGCAGCGCTTTGTGCCTAGATTTTGCGGCAGCGGCTCGCGGACATCTTGAAGAGTTGCAAGAAGTCCTTGCCGTAGAGGAAACTTCAGTGTTCAGGTGCTACCGTATGGCCCCGTTTGTATGGGCGCAGAGATGTGCAGAGAAATCTGCAGGTTGACTTGCACACGGCTAAGTCGCTAAGTGTTTCGTTCTTGAAAGATTGAACATGGCTTCGGGCACACCAACTGTACCAATTTGGGTAAGTCAGTAACCGAAGGGCAACTGGTGAATTTGGAGCTGGGAATCCACCATAGATGAATTTGGAACTTTTTAATTATTTTAATTTAAGCAATGTCGAACACCTGCTGTAAGCGAAGCATCCACCGTTGATATTTTTTCAATGAACCTGCCTGCATGTCTTGCTGCTGTTAGTTTGCCCCTCACACCACTCAAAAATGATGAAACATGATGTACTGGCGTGCTCTGTGCTCTCTTTGTTCGGGAGTGTGCCACGGTGCAGGCTACGTTCAAGTGACTCATTCTAAGCAGAAATGTTCAAAAATGATTGAATCTACTTTTGGTGTTTCTGTTGAAAGGTTTGGGTAGATGCTGTGTTTGCAGTGTCTAGGTCCACAGTCGGACTCAGTTGATGTACGGTTTTGAAAAAACCCTGAGAGGTCTTGCGAATTGAACGTGAAGGTTGTGGCTTGGATTTCAACATCAATGCCTCGTGCTAATCTTTCCATGCATGTGGTGACCTGATACTTTCAAGCATGTCCTTGGCGAAACTAAGTCAAGCGATGCCCTTTTGGTTGGGTCGGGGGGCCACAAGCTCCCCATAATCTTTCATTTTTTTCAAAGGCACCACTGTCCTATTTCACCGCTTAATGCCTGCATTTTGAACATCGTTCGAACGTCTTCCATGCTAAAGTTCTTGAACAACTACGAAGCCGAAAAGAGAATTCAGGCGTATCGAAGATGGCCCAATGGACAACGTCACGGCTTGGAGCGTGCAAGTTGTGTTCCCCACCGTGTGGGTGGTCCAGGGGACTCCTGTTTTTATTGCGAACGCTGGCGACTTGGATTTGTAGTAACCCGTTGGGATTTCATATGAAACTGTGAATCTATGTATATATTATATATAATATATATATATAGAGTTATGATGCCTTTTCGCCATTTTTAGTCTGGCAGTGCATTCGGGCTCCCCGCAGTTAGTGGGGTTTTTCGGGTGATCCCTTGCCGCAGGTGGCACCATGGCACTTTACGCCGCGATTGCTTTTGGGAGACGAACCAGTGGAAGTGGCGACGTCGTCCGGAGATGCATGAGATGCTCGAACTTGAGTGGCTTATGGATGTTTTTTTGATTTTGTTGACGTCACTTCAACCAAAGCATGTCAGATATGTACTGAAAGTGTTAATGTGTAAATTATGAAGAACCCTTTACTTGAAACATGCACGGATTAGAGTTGATTTGTAGCAGGCTACACTTGATCCAAGTCCGGCAGCAACAACACCACGATTCCACAGCTTCTTCAAAACTCAGGCCTGAGTATAAAATTCAAACTCTCACTAAGGTTAAGGGGCGCACCAGCCTCCTCAAACAATCAATTTGCTATGCTGAAGCTACACCAAAAACATTCCAAAACATGACAAAGAGTCAAACACTTCATTTCACACCCTTAGATCGCGTCGCGTAGTCATTTGGCGTTCCCCTTTTCCAGTCCTTTTCTGCCGGCAATGTGCCTCCTGGCGCATCTCTACGCTTTGTTGATGTGTTGCCTTTTGTTTCCTTAGCTAATTTGAAAACCCTTTTATGCTTTCTGACTATGAGCCAGGATGAGCTTTTGTAGTAGGTTGCGCAGATGTTGCTTTTGTTGTGGCACACAAATTTGTGTTTACTGCTTGAGCCTTTTCTTGAGAAAAAAATATACTGAATACAGTAGTGAAATGGGACAGGACTTCTTCCGACGCTACACATGTGTTGCAAGTTGTTGTTTGTACGTTTGTTGTCTATGTGTTCCCTTGATGGAGAACGTGCTTGTTGCACGGAATTGGGTTTTATGCTGCAACCTGAATCCCGAGGATTTGTGGAAGCACTGAGTACCAACACCTACCTTTGCAGCCCTTACCCTTGGATCATCCCAGTTTGGTTGATCAAAATTTGGGAACTTATGGTGTGACATGTTTGGAGCGTTCCTGGGATGAGCATGGCCAAGTGCAGAGCCTTTGGACCTTGGACTTCTTGAAAGAAGACGCGCCTTGTGATTGGAAAATGACGTGCTTGGAGACTGGCCAGAATTTCATCTAGGTGTTTAAGTTCAAGTGTCAACTTTTGAGTATGAAACCAAAGATGGCACCACTGCCAGCACATTGATTGATGGTGGCTCGTGAATGCAATGCTAAGGAAAGCACCTTCAATGCCTTGTACCAGTTCTACTGATATTCGTGTTGACTATCATGACATGCCACATGTCCAATCGGCAATAGCGAAGACAGGATTCAGAAGGTTGTTGAACGAGTGGAGAATCCTGGGCCAAATGAGTTGACGTGAGATCACTTGAGGACAAGGCAACATCTCAGTTGTTCAGTCCCTGCAACACTGTGAAGTCAAGAAAGGTGGCAGGTTTGCTAAGATGTCCAAGAGCGCGAGAGGATATGGTCTTGTTTGGACGCATCCTTGTTTGAAGAGAACAAAAGGGAAGCCTTTTCAGGATATTGCTCGCGGTTGCCGCGTCTTGATGAAGATACGCATTGTCCTGTTCTTGCGCAACTTTTTTTTGGGGAGCGGGCGCAGAAATATGTAAAAGACCGTGTCGGGTCTAGCCATGTCTCTTTCAAAATAAAGTGATTGCGATGAATGACTTGTTTTGTTTCTTTGTTTTTGTGTTTTTTATTGCTTCCTTGTTTGCGAAAATCAATAAGCAGACTCAATCATTTTCCTTTTTCAGAAGTCCTATATGTAAGAGCTAAAGCAGCTGAATCTGATTTCAAGATATTGGTTCCAATAGGTTCATGTGTTGTTTTATTCAAAAAGCAAATTGTAGAAGACAAAGCCATCATTTGTCATTGTGATCAACTAGCACTTTCAACAAGCATATTATGAATTTACCTCTATTGAAAAAATATTGGACGCAACAAAGCACTTCTTTACAATATATCGAGTAAGTCTCAATAAACACAGTCGTTTCATATATTCTCATTGCAAGAAAACAGTAGAAACATATCTTGCAATTTGTTGTCCAATGAATATGCGTATTGAACAGGTTAAGCGTGTGCGAACGTATTGTTGGCCTTCGATTAAAGCCCAAAGTCTTGTTTCTTTTCGATGAGGTTGTTAACTGGCTGTTTTATCTCTTACAACCGCAACCCATATTTTCCAAAAAGGTCAATTTGCATGTATACTTCTGGTTTTTTTCCGAAAAGTAAGAACGTTCAAATGCATAGAGGGAAAACATGTGGTTGATCTTGGCTTGTGGGTCAGGCTTGGAGTCACTTCGCCAGGGCAGCCAGGTGTCGCAGGGTTGGAAAATCAATGGTTGGAAGTTGTTTCTTTTGGGAGTTAGGGTTGAAGGCATGTAGAAAACTCAACAATGCATCCAAATGAGTTATATAACTCTTTTGAAGTTGGATGCATGTAAGTTTCCTCTTTTTTCAAGAATTTGAGGAAACCCAAGTCAAAACCGAAGATGGTCCCAGAGTCCTTTGTCTGATTGGTAAAGGCATCTTCACACAGTGCGCAGGCGACAGTGTGCACAAAACGGCTTGGGACGGGACCTTTCTGTGGCAGCCTTAGTGCAATTTCGTTTCCCACAGATTTGTGAAGTCAATTCCTTCAATATAACCCACTAAAAAACAGGCTTGCTTGATACCTCATGGTTTCCAAAGCTGGCCTCTCTAAGGTCCGTCTCTTGGAAGCTGTTCGTCGCTTCTTGGGTTTAGATCGCTTGCCAGAGGAAACTCGGCAGCCACCGATGGATGTGAGTAAATTAAGGCTTCAGCGGAGCATAGTTCTACATTTACGTTGTTTTAAATGTAAGTTACCCATAGTTACCATGAGAGCCAGCGGTAGATATCAGAACCACAAGGTATGATTATTTTTTATACGTCCAGTCTTTTTGTTGGTTGGAAGCGATGTATGCCACCTTCAGACTTTCATGATTCGGAAGAGGGGTTGTGTTGCAGGTGCATTGGAGATAAGTCCTGTAGTTACACGGATCAGCTTCGTTCCAGATTGAAATGGTGCTTCAAATTGAGGATGTTTTGATTCAAGGGAGCCATCCAGTATCATCCGGTTTAGAGTTGTTGTAATTCGGGGAATTGGCAAGACTTTCTTCTATAAGGATATACAAGTAGTGCAAGTGTTGTAGTGTAGTATATGACTGTATATGTGACTGTATATTTACATCAATGCAACATAATGATATGGGTGGTATTGCATTTGCATGGCGCTTGAGACACATGTATAATTCTATTTGTGATAAAGCAACGGTGGCAATGCTTCATGTTACAGTGCTATGTTTGCAAGTATGTGGTAGTTAAGTTAAGGCCACATTTGCTACAGGCTCCGGAATCAAAACAATTATTGAAACCTGGGAAGACCATGCAGGACAGCCCTGAAAGGTTGTGGGATATGCCGCCCGGAAACCCGAAGTGTTTTGAAAAGTGACTTGCTTAAACATGCTTAAACAATCTTAGTCGAAGCTATGCAACAACAGCCACGACACATGATGCAAGCAGATGCAAGCAGCTTGTTTTGGGTTGTGTTTTTTGTTGCCTTTTAATGTGTCGATGTCCATTTGAAAAAGGGATTGTTCATCAGGAATTTGGATAGATTTGTTTGTACTTGACCTGGTCATTAAGTTGATCCCAACACAAACATGCTGCATTGCTTGGTCCTAACAAGCTTGTTGTATATGATCAGAGTGATGCCCCAATGATCTCTAAATGTTGTGATATGTGTTATTCCAAAACAATTTCACATGTGGGTGAATTGCGTTGTTTGCTCGCATCGAATGGTCAAAGGATGATGTCCAGAGACATGACTTCACGTCGTTTTGATGCTGAAATGTAAATCTGAATCGATAGGTCCGATAGGTTTAACTCGAAGTGGGTTGGGATGGAGAGTTCAACAAGCTACTCGTACCAGTACTAGATGCCAATTCAGATGAAGCGAACAGCTATGAAACAACCAGTTTCAGTGGATCCTTTGACGCTCTGAAAAGGCAGGTAAAGGCAATGATTATTCAATTCTTGGTTCACGGCGGTACCAAAATGTTTTGCCTAACCCCTAGTTGTTTTGCAACGCATGTAGCCAATAGATAGTTGGATAGTCGTTAAATGTCATGTGTACCCTTTATGCCCGCCTGATGACATCGTCGCAAAGGCCGGACAAGCCGTTGCATCCCATTGACGACTTGGCACCGCTGCTGTGTTCTCAAAGTACCTGGCAGCAGGTGTGTGTTTGTGTGTGTGTCGGTCAGCAGACGAGCCATAGACTGGTCATGACTGGTCGTGCTGACCGTTGCGCATCCAAAGGTTTGACCGATTCAACCTCAGATATTGTTTTAATCTGATCCAGAAAAAATACCAAAATAGCCCCACGGCATGTCACGATATTTGTTGATAGTTTCGTTCGGCGACGTTTCTGCAGAGCATCCTTGTCGCTCATCTCTTGAAACCGCTAGGAGGAATTGCCAGGGCGCCATGGTTTGATGCAGGAGACATGCTGGGCATAGCTGTGTTACACAAGTTCTTGAGGGACGTTCAACGGGTGGGACTCCCCCTTCCTATGAGCTTGCCATGGGACCCATATCACCAAGGGTCCCACCGGCGTGGGAGGTCCCCGAAGTCTTCATCAATGCAGTTTAATCACCTCTTGGTCTGCATAGTTTGGGTCGAAATGTTTTGAAAGCGCCAAGCACTGGCTGCATCTAATTTTACCATCATAATTCGTAATGTCAAAAATACTAAATGCTGCAATTGACTGCCCTTTGGTGAGCCTTCACTGAATTCATGATTACGAAGATGGTCCGATTCCAGGATGATCTATGAAGAGTAATTCTTAGCTGCTATGACTTTCTATTGGGCTTTGGATACATCACTTACCTTCTTAGGAACTAAGATGGCCCCTCTCTTTTGGTAACTTTTGAAGCTGCGTTTCCCTTTCCAACTTGGTGGACGAGCAGTTGGAGGGATGATTATTTCAGAGGTTTGGAGTGAAATTCTAAACCCCAACAAGTGATCGATTGCTACTGAAGATCCCCCGAGCCCAGCAGCCACGGCAATGCATGGTTGAAAACAAATATCTTTGAAACTTGCAGGAGCCAGTGACAACCGCATCCGGAGAGGCTCATGGAACTTCACCAAAGATGGTTTTCTCTCCCGCTCACACTAGTGGTATACTGTGAAATGTGGTGGCAGTCTTTTTAACACAGTGCAAGAAGTGATGGGATGTTTTGCAATGACAGTTTCCATGGATGTCACCAATTCCATCGTTTCATGATGTAGGCCTTTGTTGGATATCCATCAACATCTCCATCAAGTGCCCCTAGTGCTAGAAGGGTGCGTTGATCAACCGATGACCTGATTGGGTGGTGATGATAGTACTTTGATCATTAATGACGGTACTTCTTAGATCATTTATTGTTCATGTTTGCACAATCTTAAGTCGGTGCAATCAAAGAGAACAGATAGCTGGAGGACAACAACTGCGACAAAAAACACTTCGAGCCCTCAGGGTAGATATTTTTCTTAGATGGCATAATTGAACACTTTAAACACTGTACAATTTGACATGCTTGTTGCCACCAAGGCACCAAAAACACGAGGAACATTCAGATTGAGCACCATGCAAGTGCGTGGATGTTAGATATGGCTAGTGAAGGTACCTTGGATTTCGCTTGGCCTGGTGCTCAGAATAAGCCGACTCTACCTGCAGCGTTCTTGCTTCAAATTGCTTTCAGCATGGAATGATTTAGTGATTTCTTGCTGCCAATGCTGAACATTTAATTTTATTATATTTATTGGTGTCACTGAATCTTTCATTCAAGGCACCATTGATCTTGGTGAATATTGGCTCTACAAAGTCACCTTTTGTAACATGGTGTGCCTGTGCTAAAGGAGCCCGTGTTTGCCAGGAGGCAAGGACTTACAATGCTTAGCAATTCCAATAGGGACACCACATTTGTTGGCTCAAGCTTAACTTGCTTTGGTTTTAGTTTGCAGAATTTCTGTGCATCGCAGTATCACTTTTGTTTGTTTGCCCATGGGTAGTGCCCAATGTTCGGCTAGTGGGTGTGTATGTCCCAAGGGTGATGGTGAAAATGCCAAAGTGGTTGAGGATCGCGTTGGCGCGGGCTTCGTCCGGGCTGCTGCACTTGGTCCGGCCTACATCTTTGAAGATGGTGCCACCTACACTGGCCAATGGAAGGGGAACATGAGACATGGTTACGGGGTTCATGTTGAAGCAGATGGTTCCAAATATGAAGGAGAATGGATAGAAGACAAAGCACATGGAGAAGGTCGTTTGGAGCACAGTGATGGCGCTACCTATGATGGCACTTGGCGTGGAAGCATGAAACATGGACATGGCACCTACATCCATTCAGATGGATCTAAGTACACTGGGGACTGGCTGAACGATCTACAATCTGGTCAGGGTACTGAAGAATGGTCCGATGGTGCAACATATTCTGGCCAATATACTGCTGGTCGCAAGAACGGCACCGGCAAGTACGCATGGCCCAACGGCTCCCACTTTGAGGGTGAGTTTGTGGACAATGACATACATGGCTATGGTGTTTATGTTTGGACAGATGGCTGTGTATACAGAGGCCAATGGACAAAACAACAAATGCACGGCCAAGGAGAATTCCAATATCCTGATGGAAGGAAGTATGAAGGCACATATGTGAAAAGTCAAAAGGAGGGCTATGGAAAGTTGTCCTGGCCAGATGGGCGTCTCTATGAGGGCCACTTTGCCGGTGGTGAGATGCATGGCCAAGGTGTGATGACTGCAGCAGATGGCACCAAGAAGGAGGGCGTGTGGAAGCGTGGGCAACTCAAAGCCTCACCATAGCAAGTAAGCCTAACTTGAATAAATGCGTGTTCATGTAGAATTGTTCATATCTAAGAGCTACCGAAAACAACCTCAAACATATCGGCATGATGCTCCTATACACTATTCCATGGTAGTCTCCTTGGTTTCTTTTTGGTTGTTCAAGCAATGTCACTTTGCCTTGTTTCACCGGTTTCACCCAGTTTCACATTGCCAGCGGCAAAAAGTTTTGCTGATGTCACATCTCAGACTGACTGAAGCGAACCGCATGAAATTTGAACCTTGAAATTGACCAAATACAATTAATGTACAATAGTCCTTGTTCTGAAATTCGCTGGAAGTGATTCACAATGTGTCACCCAAATTCTGTATTTCGGGGTGGCATTCATGTGTTTCATCATTTTGGGGTGTGTGGTTTCTCAGCTTGTGATATTTTGTTGGATTTTTCCAGGCAAAATGTTCAACAAACACAGGAGTTGCACAGGGCACGGGGTATGTAGTTTGTGGAAAGGCTGCTCCCAGCCGGCCAGTCTTGATCTCAGACTGGCATCACCGTCTGTTTGTTTCGGTGAATGTGCACATGAGTTTTTGTTGGCCAAAAAAATCCTATTACAATCATTGTTTGTGGCAAACTTACCCAAGGTTTAGATATTCCCATGACTTGAGACTTGGAGATTCATGATTCTGGACGGTTTGATTAAGATTTGAATATGAACATGTTTTTTTGGGTATGACCCATTTGAGCTAATCCGTTTTCAACGTTGCTCTCCTCATTGGCATCATTCAGCCAAGGGCCCCATCCCTATCGCCGAGGTCTCCCAGCTCTGCCGAGCTCAAGGACAAGACCATGGAAGTAACAAGCTGAACAAAAAAACCGAAGGAAATGGTGTTTTTGCTGAGCCAGATAACCCCCGTTGTCAGGAGTTGTTCAAAAGGGAGTCCTGATATGGTTGGAGATTGGACCATACATCAATATATTCATATTATATATTTGTTATAAGCTGTTCAATAAGTTGGCATTTGGCCATGTTCACAAAAACATGATCCAATTTTCCGGTCATGCTGCAAGGCGGAAGTTTGTGTACAGTTGAAATGTAATTTGTGTTCTTGTCTGTGCATGTGAATGACTTGTCACCGTTTGATGCAAATGGTTTGGCCATCATTTACTTGTCACTGCCTGCGGACAACATGCTGAGGCATTGATTCAGTTGTTGAGATCTCAGCTAATCGGGATGCATGGGTGAAGCTGCATGGTGATGGTTGGATATGCTATTTCACTCCAAGAAGGTTGAGACTGAATTTTTTTGTCTCAATCCAACATAATCCAACTGCAACAGCATGAAGTTGCATGCGCACGTGTTTGCAGGACCGGATCAGGGCATGTTACGTGGATGTGGAACAGTTGTAGAATGTCTCTAGTACACATAGTATTTAGAAAATGACACATATAGAATTCTGTTTCTTGAGCATATAGTAACCCATGATGCAGGTAATTTTGACTTCAAACAACTCACATGAATCAGTTGAAGGAAGGTTTGAACTAGGATTTCCATCTGTTGAGAGAGTTTGAGAGGTGTATGCCCTCAGTATGGAGAACATCATCTAGTATGTGTATATGACATTGGGTTTTGGCATGTCTTTGCATGAATTGCAGCATATCATTGAGATTCTTCATTTGCAGAGGGGGTTGGCTCAGGTTCCCATGTAATTAATGTTCACAACTTCTCATGTCTTTGGCACATCTTTGGCCTCCAATCTTTGCCACATTTTTGTTCTTTCTCAGCTTAAGGCCAGGGGTGCGCGCACGTGCCAGTGATGGCATCAACGGGTTTACCACGCATGTTTGATTGAAGGTTGAGGGATATGTGGTAACTCGTGATGCTACAAAGGGCAGGTAAAGTGACCTTAAGTGCTCCAAAATGTATACCCAAATCATGTGGCATTGATTGAATTTGACCAGGATCATTCGCATTCTCTGGTCTTGCTGCCCACGCAAGATATATAAGATTGTAAGTTACCAATTGTGATGAACCGTTTGCAAGGAATTGTGAGTGGTTTGTTCATAGCTTCATGGAGTTCCACTTCTTTGGTGAGCCATTTGTGGCTCCTTAGGGGGGAAGATCATCCGTTGGGATTGCTTGTCTGGTGGAGGCCGTCAGATTTTGTTTTATAGCCGACTCGTAGGTGAACTTTTTCTATATGTTTGAATCGATCAAAAAAGCTATCAAATCATCAAGATTTCCAAACCAAAAAAAGGCACGCTGTGGAACTACTTTTGGGTTTCGTGAAAATAATCTTCAATGATCGGTTCTCCATTGCATCCCAGATAGGTTTGGACTCCTCCGCTACAGGCGATACATCAATGGCACACCTGAACTTGCACCAGCATGCACAGCACATGGTCGAAATGACAGAGGCTGGCCTGGTTTTGAAATTAAGTTCGGCCCAAGCTGATCCAATATAGATTTAAATCGCTCAGAACAGATGAAATCAAGTTGTTTGTTTCATGTTGTAACTTGTTTCTCGGACCTATCGACATTTGAAAATGTCCCAGTTCCATTGCTACCATAGCTGTTAAACCTCAAGCCTTGGCAGTAAAGCTGGACAGTTGAGGGAAGTTTTTTGTTTGCTTTTTCCGCCAAGGGCTGAACACCAGAGACATGGAGTTATTCGATACGATTTCCTGGCAGGTCTTTTTGGCCAAGGATAATTTGGCCAACAGTTGGAGCATTTTTGAAGACGATATGGCACAACTGAATCAAAGTCGGGCTCCTCAGATAGACACCCGTTGTAAATCATTTGGTAGATTGTAATGATTGTACATATATGTTTTCCAATCCCAGCAGTTTTTGTTTAAAACCTACTGCACTCAAGTTCTAGATGGTGTCAGGAGAGAAGCTGTAGGACCTGTTGGGGTCATGGGAAATTAATGGAAATAAAGGAGCATGGTCTCATGGTTCTCTAAAAGGGGGAGCCACCGACATCAGACATGAAGTCAGATGTGGAGGATTCCAACGACCCAACTGGTTTTCGCACAAGTTTCTTGGAGTGGTGTGAGGTATGGTGGCTCTCACTGCACTGCTGCTGGGCACACTTTTGGCTGCACGAGGTTTTGCCATCATGAAGCCAACATTTGCTACTGGGCTTAAAGATTTGAGCCAAAAAAAACATCTTGGTGAAACCCAGCTGAGGCCCCTTTTTTTGAAAGTGGAACTGAACAGTCCCTTTAGGAGCGGATATCACTAAAGACGGGACATAGTCACGTGATGATGTGTTGAGGAAGGGGCCATTTAGAAGCTGAAATTGGATTGAGAGAGTGAGATCAAACATTCACTGCAGTGTGTATTTAGTTGGAATTGAATTGGCGAATTGCCAGCCAGTGCATGCTATTGATTGAAGGCATTTCTCTAATTCCTTTTGCAGCAGATCCATCCAATGTTCTCTATGTAATCCGTGCACAACTAGTTCAAGTTCTTTTTTGACGGGGGTTTGGTAGCCAGAGAAGAAATTCAGATCTATACATTGTGTTGAATAAGATTGCTACATTCATTTGCAAAAGCAATTAGTTTTGTGGAAGATCCACCGTCCTTCTGGGTTCAGTTTCAATAGTTCTATCTTGCTTTCAGTGCCTCATTATTTGACTGTAGCGATTTTGTTGCATCCAAATTCTCACTGATGACATGTCAACAGATTTTTGGATCAAGGTCCTTTCCACAGCCTTGGCCTTGGGTACGCGAACCTTCTCAGTGGCCTGCCGTGAAGGACGATGGAATGGTGAGGTTGGAACTTGCAGAATCGGTGAATTGGAGCCACTGTTAGGATGTGTTTACGGAATACCAGGTGCCCCATCTTGAGTAGAGCGCCCAGTTGCTCGAAAACTTGGCACAGTTTTTATTGTGAGGTGGGACAGGGCTTGCGAATATCATGAGCGTAGGCCTTAGATACAGTGCAATAATCAACACCAGAATACTACTGCAATACAGAAGTGCACAATATACCCCCAAATGCACCATTATCTCACAGCTTGAAGGACAACTGATACCTGGTGTCATCTCTGCTCTGGTGGTGTTTGCTTGTCCCTTGGGCCAGAGGTTGATTGGGATAGAAGGGGAAGGCTGTGATGGCTGCTAAATGTGATAACAGCAGATACACAATTTTTGCTTGGAGTCTAGACTAATGCGAGATGATGATCTAAAAGGGTTGCATTTCATACGCTTAGGACATGTAGTTTTCTTGCTCATGTTTGACATCGGTTGTGTTCTTCATGGTGTGGTGATGATTTGATAATTTTTGGTTCCAGAAGTCTACACAACTGCACTGCAATTGCGATCGCACCATCTTTTCCCCAAGTGGGGTCTGAAACATGTGAAGTAGATGCATCTCACTGCGTCAAACAAAGACGAGAGTCTCCTGCCAAATTTCTCACCAGATGTGGATCCCAGATGCCCAATGGATCAAAGTCCCTAAACTGTCCAATAATGTAGGCAAAATACATCCCCGGATGGTGCCCCCAAAGAGAAAGGGGGACCTTGAGCTCCGAAGAAAAAAAATAGTTTCATTTTTTTTATTTTATGAAAAGAGACGTTGGGTCCCTCGCGTTGTTAGATATAAATTTTTCGCATGGTGAAGAGAGGGTGTTTGAAATGCATCTTAGGTTGGGTCCTTGGATGATTTATTTTTTGTTATCTTTGGGTCATTTGACCTTAGGGACCTACCATTTATTTTTGAGGATCAGTGCATTAACTTTTGGTGATGTATGTTGGATCCCTCNTCTATTTTTAGGGGTCTGACACCACCTCGCAACAACACAGGGGCATAATAAAGTGCTTTATCTACTAGCATGGAATGCTTTGTTTCTCTAATTTCTATATACCTTGGGTTCCAACATTTTCTCTTTAGCATCATCTTGGCACTTTTTGTTTACCCACCTTGGCTCCCCAAGAAATCTTCAAAAAACAAATTTCATCTCATTTTGAACAAAGGGGTTGGGTCCCGCGTGGTCCGAATTTTTATTTTCAGAACTAGGGGTTGGGTCCAAGGTTTTATTTTGTAAAGAGGGGTTGGGTACTATATAATTATTTTTTTTGCGACCTTGGGTGCCTATATTTTCTTTTATTCTTTTTAGGCCCTAACCTCTCCTGGGTACACCAGCCGGGGATAAAATACTGCCCGACATTGATGATTTGATTGCTTTGATTCCACGATGAGACAGACTAATTACTGGATACACAAGTAGCTGAGACCTTGACATTTCAATGCACTGCATCTTGAGATAAAGCCCAGTTAGCAAAACATGGTGATATCACCCTCCAAAAGTTGTGATTGGAACTTACTTTTCATTTTCTTTTGGGTTTGGATGGTTTCGGGCGATATTTTATCTTCTGGGAGTAGTTTTCGCTCAGCACGGTGGCGCGCACCAATGTTACCCGAATTGCTGTCACATTCCGAAGGTGTGTTTGATGGCGTTCTTAGTGTTTCAAGGGGCTTGGCTTTCACGCATGACTCATGTGATTTCATTTGGATTATTTCCAACAATGCGGCCAGTTGTTGGTATTCAATGGTGAGTCTTCCCTCCAATCGGTTCCCTTCGGATCATTTGCATGCAGAGCATTTTTCGGCTCAAAAGTTGGAAAACCACTTGGCACACCATGGCGGATCTTCAGAAATCTGCCAGCAGCCCGGCCTTAATGAATGCCGGTGCTGCCATGTCTCACGTCCCCAAACGGGCGACGCAGCATGCATTGTTCCTGGCTTCATGGGAAGTTCCACCTGCCTGCTTGAAACCGGGGCAGGCAACGGCTGGCAGTCGAGTAGCACCTTGGCAGAAGTATGAGCAGAAGTGTTTTTGTGTTACATGTCATCTTGATGCTGCCATAAGCGAGAGAAGGATGGAGAAGTCAATTTAGACTTGAGTTCAGATTGACTAGGACCTTTGTTGAGCTTGCTGCAGTGCGAGTGGCTCTCGATACCAACCTTAGTGTATACAACATTTCTGTAAACCTCGAGCAGAATCTTGATTTACAGCCGGTGATATAAAGATAATACAATTAATACAGCATTTCCTGGCTGGACAGTGCGCACAAGTACATTGCCTTATGTCGCCTGATGTTTTCTTTGTCATGTATGTTTTTATGTTCATGCTAAGGCATTATAGATATTGTTTACATATATTATTGATTATCCTTTTATTGGCAATTTAGTGTGTTTGTTTGTTGATAGTATACAGTTTTACGGTGTATCTACAGTACATAGTACACAGCTTCACCTACCTGCAATGTCCCTCAAGCCTTGCAGAACCGCCACGAATAGGGCTCACCAATTCATGTGTTAAGTTGGCATCATGCACCTAGAAATTCATGACGTATTTGTATCTTGTTTGATCCCTTCCAATTATCCTGAAAATCCATTTTATCATTCATGATATGATTCCTGTACTCACTGCAAGTGGTTAATATCATCGCTTCTCATCTTCGCTGCAACCAACTCTCCATCTTGCCCGGCAGGTTTACTCTGAAGAAGCACCAGATCTGAAAACGACGTATCTCAGTGAACTTCATCCACCCAAATCCATGTACGCCGACACAGTGTCGGCATTGACTACTCCACAGGACCCCATGATTTGTTTGTGAGATGTTTGTGAGTTCATACGAACGATGTCAGTGGCTATTGTGAGTGCCCTTCAAAACATATCATCTTTAATAGTAATAGTATTTGGTCATATCCATCATTCTCCCTCGTTTTGTAGATCAACTTCCATCATCATCCATCATCCGAATTCGGGGTTTCTAATCCTCTTCAGGGTTTGTTAAATCGTGGATACTCCAACTCCATGGCAGGACTACAAGAACCCGGTGCAGCCCATTCGACAAAAGGAACCTCCAGCCAGTTCCGTAGGGCATCGAGGTGCTTCCCATTGGTCTTCGACTTACAAGACATCACATGATGATAATGCCATCGTTGGATCGGTGCCTTGGAAATTGGATCACTTGAAAAGGGTGCTGGGTATGGTGATTGGGCGGGAAAAGTTCGAAAGTTCTCAGGCAGGGTGAGGTTGTTTCAACTTTTAGGCTGTTCTTTTTGACTTGTGACTTGGTTTGACATTGCCGCTGTGGCAAGACATGGCAAGACAGTAAACTAAACCATGCATAAAGTTGTCCGATTTTGGAATGTATATGCATGTGTATATGCAATGTATTTGCATTTATTATCAGATGGTTAAACTTTTGATGGAAGGCATTAGCAATGACCCTTGCCCCATTCCTTTCTGCATCCTGTGGTGATATGTTGTAAATGTACTCACTATCATATACAGATGTTTTTTTTGATTTGCGTTTTGTATGTAATATTGAATATATATATATGTATATATATAAATATTGAACGTGAGATGCGCACAGATATATGCATATGTGTACATATTTCTATGTTCATTTATATATATATATATAACATATACATTATTTTTTAGTTATATACATTTATGAACTACATATGTGTGTGTATTTCATCAATTGAGATGGTTTCGCAAGATGTCACCCCTGACCCCCAGCGGCAACGCCACTGCACTTGCCGTGGCCGAGGTTTATCACAGACAGACAGGACCATCATATCAGGCAGCCAATCCGCCCACATGTATCCAGCTGCAAAAGTGCCATCACATGGCTATCACGGGTGGTACAAGTTGTGGGTGGGTCATTCATTTGATTCCAGGTGACAAGTCCTTGACGTGAGCCCGGTGAAAGAAAACACATCATGTGAGAAGGAGAAGGAATTACAGTAATGAATTAATGATTGCTGACTCTTCCTATGAAGAAAGCTGTGTCCAGTTGTTTTCTGAGAAACATAGAGAAAATACAGTGACTGAGGCAGCTTCCCCCTTTATGTGGCAGAAGCTAAGCTGGTCATGTTCTGAAGTTATGTCAACACTACAGACTTATTATGCCGAGTGGGCCACCAAGTCCCCCGAAAGCGGCTTTTTGTTCTGTGTCAGCTTGTTACTTTTTCAGTTTCAGGCACTTTTACGTGCTGGTTGCAGATTGTGTGCAGGATGGTTGAGATATTTTTTTCCTCACAACTTCTGAGTCCCCTTTTAAACAAGAAACAAAAGCTATACAAACTCCCGTTGTGTACCCAGCATTTTCTTTTCTCCAAAGATCTCCAATTTGCTGTACCCATCCGAGGTATTGGGGGTGCTGGCTCCATCAGCAGCATGTCTGAGGACTTTGGGGTCTATGGTTCGGATCCACGTAGTAAAGTGGATCCAATGCTGGATCGCATTCCCATTCGCAAGACCGCACTCACCGCGGGGACACCGAAAGGGACCTTGCATATTCCAGGTTCCGGTTGCAGGGGAAAGGAGGGAGGGATGGATATGTGGAAGGATTATGAACTTCGGAGCAGAGTAGTTAGAAGAAGTCATCAGGAGAAAAAAATGTATGAAGTAACACGTAATTACATGATTGCAATTTGTCAAGTCATGATAATTGATTATAAGATGAAAGGGTTAAAGTTCAATTTTTTTGTCAGAAGATTCCGGTTTTGCAAGTTGCTTCTTTTTGAAGGACTGAATTGTTCGTTATTTGAGACCTGATTGCCCCTTAGGTTACAATGGTTTCTTGCCCCTGAACACTCGAAATCCCTACTGTGCTCGGGTGGAGAGTGGTACGAACCTTCGTACCAACGACAAGTCGCACATCACTGATCAGCACCTGGGAAAGAGTTGGTTGCCGTGCAATGCGGCCATGTGGGAAATTAAGTAGGAATACAATTTGAAGTGTCCTTTCAAACATTTTTTGTTTTACATTGTTTTGGGTGTCATCTTTCCTTTCAATCTTTGAGCTTTACATTGATGACAGTTTTATGCTCATACATAAGTATCAGTATCAGAATGAAATTTAATGACTGGGTAAATCGATAGCTGTTTGATTTATAGAACGTGCTTACGATACGGGTGGAACATCCGAGATTATTCATTGCCTTCATGTATGGTCGGATATATTATACCGATGCTGTCGCTGTATGTTTGGTTGCCTAAAACTTCCAACTTCAGGTACCACGTGAACACTCTGTTCTATGCTGGACATGTGCCCTTAAACGTTACCAATGACTTTGGCGCTGTCAACCCTGGCAGCTTGGCGATCAAACAAAAACAGGTCCCCCAAATATAATGTACGGGGTGTGCCCAAACACAAGGTTCAAGTTTTAGGTGATAGCAGACAGTCCAACCTGATTACTGGAGTTTGCTAGAAAGTCTGGAGATTTTTGGTTAGTGCATTTTGAGTTCCATCAACCTCTCCCGCACTAGATCTCTACTGTTGAAACATTCTACAGTTTTACCTCCCCAAGTTTGCATCTTTGAACCGGAGTCGAAAGTTCAAGAAACAGAGTCGATCCGTACATATAGGTACCACCTTGTTGCACCAAGTGAAGACCTGGCCCAGGAACCCGTTCGACGATAAGTCGAAGCTTTCGACCACCCAACTTGAAGGCTTTTGACATCTGAGCGCAAAGGGCGCGGAATGCGCTTGAAGGCACTGGTAGATTACAATCCGAGGAAATGAGATGGAGCATGATGGAACAAGGACTCCTAGGATAGGATGCTAGGTGAACACACTATGATTATGATGATTTGCCCTAGGATGTACTACGACTATAGGTAAGTGCTGCAGTGGTATGTGTAGCAGTAGCACCAAGCTTTGGAATGTTTTGCAGTGCCAGGGTCTTGTGATGTCATAGACCTCCGCCAAAACACCTGGTGTGATGCCGAGATGTTGATCGCACTTGTAGCGGTTTCTGTTTAGATATGCTGAGTTAGGCAAGGAACTCTCAGTGTTTGGCAGAACCAATCAGTCTAATTGCTGCCATGAACATTCGTTTATTGCCAGCCAACCACAAAAAGTAATGCCTTATAACCTTACTCGTACTCTTGACAACAAGTGGACGTGGACCTGCGAATGGTTAGTGGCATCAACGATTTCGGCCGATTTCCTGACCAGGTTGTTGTTTTTGCACGCCGGTTGCCGTTGGCGCACTATGAATCGCATGATTTGATGTGACAGATAATTAGCAACAACATGTTTCAGGTTCAGGTAACCTCAATGCAGTGATAGTGTGATAGTTGTAGTTAAGCTTTCGCGTTTCAATCCTTCAACTACAAACCAAGAAACCTCTTGAGGAAACTCTTGTCACTTGATTTCCAAGGCGCCACGTTTCACCAGACCCAAAACGCCCCCGTGTTTCACGTTGATGGACTCTCCCTGAAATGAGAGAGGCCGAGTTGGAAACTGAGTGCGTCAAGATGCCAATAGAAAAATATCATCAGAGCTAAGACGTGCGTTTGACTGGGACGCTTTGATTGATTGTAAGGCACTGACTGTGTATAGTCAGGTGCCACTAGGAAAAGAAGACCCTAAAACCAGCATACTCTGTAATAGATTGTGAACCATGAGATGTTGAGGAGATTGTCATCCTGCAAAGCCAATGGTGAGAAGGGATAGGAAGGGATAGTCCACCAAATGCATTCATCCTTTCACTTCAAAGGGCCGAAGGAATTTACATGGTTTATTCTGTACAAATATTTATACAACCTCCAGAGGTTAGTAGGATTTTGCCAATCGATGTCAACGTCAACTGAGGTGGTGTCATTTTTGCTCATCGCCTCTATCCCATTTTCGTTTTTGCTTGTGGTGCAGTGATGGCAGGCAGGGAAGTTGAGCCAAGTTGAGCCTGTGCCAGGCGGTATGGATTCATATGTTTTCATACAATAGGGGAGTTATTTATGTATATACCTCCGTTCAGCCCATATTCATTTATGACTCTATTACTGTTTGTGTTGATTTCTATAATATTGTTGATATATAATTTCAATTAGATATATTCACGTGCAAGGCAGTGCCTCGCAACTGGGGCATGACTTTACATGACATTTACATTTCTACACGTTCCATTCTCCTGAAACTACCCCCTGCAACAAAAACACGCAAAAACATGTTGATTTGCCCAGATGGATTTCAATCAGGCGTTGCAACCTTCGTGTTCCGAGCGGTTTTGGACTTGATGGATTCCCCTACAGCATTGATCAGTCCCTTGGTGTGTATGCATTGTCTCTTTACGGCATTTGCCCAGGTAGGTGTTTTTTTGAATAATCAGAGGCATGCTGAATAAGCAAATAGTTGCTTAGAGGCTTTGTGATATAGGTTGGTAGTTTACTATTCAAAATCCCAATCTTTCTGAATTTGTAATCGTACTTTCACCAGCACTCGGCCAACGACCAAGTCAAAAAGGCTTGTCCCGCTGCAGGCTTGATGATGATGGTCTCAGTCTTTGGTGGCCTTTTGTTGCGCAACTTGGATGGTGACGCAATGGGGAGATATCTCAAACACGATGTTTCCAACTTTTTACAGTTTGCTCTACCTAACGCGTACTTACATGTATTCAAACATGTCTTTATAACTTGTGTTGAGTTTGGCAGGCATGGGTGCACAAGAATCATTTTCATTTAGGAGTTAATATGACCAATCTATTTTGGCTCAAGTTCATTGATCCAAAAAGGGTGGTCATTGTTTTTGACCAGGGGCTGGAAGGGTGACGTCCATGCCCCTGGACACTGTTGTGGTGCACACTCGCTATAGGGTGGTGTCACCTGCAACCCACGTGGCATTCGTCCAGCACGTGAGAGAGCTGAGGGCGGTGGGTCGACATCGCGATGCTCTTGGGCTTTGGACGAGTGTGGTGGAGTTCCAGCACTTACCAGTGCCAGATGAGAATCCACGTGACATCGAGGGTATGCCACCGCTGCCCAAAGCCGTGTGCAGCTTGGCCGGCTGCATGCGGTGCGAGTCACGCAGGGGTGGTTTCCACTTTCCGTGGCTTGGTGTCTGGTGCAAAAGGGCAGTTGTGCCAAGGGATGACGCCACGGTGGCCGAAGCTTTCCAAGACTTGGACTCCGACCCCAACTACATGGATGCCCTGCAGCTGCACTTCTTGCCACCAGCATGGCACAATGTGTTCATCCGGGCTGCCAATGAAGTGGGCTGCGCCTCGAGGTCCGAGGTGTTTGCCCGTTGGAGGGATTGGCAGGTGGGCCATGCAGTATGGCGTGAGCCAGTTCAAGATGTCACCCCCAGCCGAGAGCAAGCATGGGAGGATCTTCAGAAGAGGGCCCAACGGGCTTTGGTGGGGTGGTGGACCGCGGATGCAAACGACTACCTGCCTCGCAGTTGCATCGCATGTGGCATGCCATCCAGGCATGTTTGCTCAGCTTGCCTCCAAGCGATCTGCGAGCACTGTGTCACCGTGTTGGGGCCTATGGGACCGGTGTGTTGTGAACATGCTGGGGATGATGACACGGTGCGATGGACGATGCCACCATT
>DF239800.1:0-125495 GCA_000507305.1 Breviolum minutum Mf 1.05b.01
TCAAAAATAAATAATACACATATAAATAAACAATCTAAAAATAATGATTTGATACCACATAAAAAAGGAAAAAATAAAAAATAAAATCTATATAAGATTATATACAATGGATAATATAGTTAGTGAAGCTAATGATACAATGATTAACCAATTGAACTTCGGATTACCAGAAACAAGTCAATACATCACAGACCGCAGATTTGTAAACTACTTCCCAAGTGGTAGTAATATCTATTCAAGTTCAGGGGGTGGTAATAAAAACATCCGCTTCTATATAAGTGGAGATAGTAACCAATATTTGGATTTGTCTAGTATCCGCCTTTTTGGTAATATTAAAAATACAGATACTAGTGACAGAGCAAAATTCTTACGTCCATTAGGTGGCCTTCATGTCTTTTTAGAAAGATATAGGGCAATGGTTGGAGGACAGATTGTCCAAGATATTATAGAATACAATAGACACTGTGAATTATATAAAGCATTTAAATCAAAGGATGTCAATGAAATGGATGATATAGAAAGTAGTGCAAATCCTTCATGGGACGATGACTATCATAGATATGCAAATGGTCTTGATAACTTCATTAGACTTAATGGTAATGACCCACCTGATGGTGTAGATGTAGACCCCGATGCCGACCATAATGAATGGGGAAGGATTGGTTTCAGACACACTAGACATTCATTATCAGGAATACCATCTAATGGACAGATGAGATTAGGACATAAGCCTTGCTGTGGACTTTTAGAAAGCAACTATTATCTACCTCTTAGATTTGCTCCACTTGAACTGGAATTTACAATTGTTTCCGATAGTAATGAGCCAATAGTTGTGCCTGAAGGAGCAGGAGCAGCGCAAACTGATGCGAATGGTTACTACTTCCAAGCAGGTAACACAAGCGTTTTGTGGGAAATAAACAATGTCATCATCCGCGCTGAAGTGATTACATTGGACAATACAGTAGACAACAACATTACAAAACACTTACTAGAAGGTCAGTCATTGAAATTGATTGTGCCGCAATACCACACCTTAACACAAACATTTAATGCAGGAGGTGGTGAAATTAATATGAATATCGTGAAGAGCGCAAGTAAGCTTTCAACAGCTTTCATAACTTTATATCGACAAAAGAAACAGGGAACTAGATATGGTCAATTCTTACCAGATAATTATGTTCATAAGAGATTTAACTATTTTTACAATCCTATGATAAATTCAGAAATCAATGATGGTAATGATGGTGCATTAGTTCCGGGTCAAGGCTTTCAAGACTTTTCTAGAAATTTAAGCTGGCAAATTCAGGTCGGCAATAAGAAGTGGCCAGAGTTTGAATGTCAATCGTTATCTGAAGCATTTTACTTTTTAAGAAGAACTTTACATTATCACAATGGAGACCAGAACTCAATGAATATCAGTTATAAACAATATCGTGAAAATAAATTTATTATTGGGGTTTCCTTTGAGAAGATGCAAGACGTTAATTTCACATCAATCAACACTAAAATGGGAAGCCTTATAACATTCAAAATAAAAGGAACTGAAGGCCCACTAATTGCAGCTGAACAAATTCAAGAAATATTTGTGCATATGGTTAGTGAATCCATTTTAGAATTGAGAGAATCGGGAAGTATTGTGTATGATTAAAAAAATATTTTTCTAAATTAATAATATAAATAATGTATCATCACAAGAAGAACAACAACAACAAAAAACATAATAGAAGCAGTCTACATACAACTATGATGAACTTCAACCCTTTTAGAAAAATATTTTATATTCTATTTATATATTATATGATTGGAATTTTAGGAGGTATAGGTAGAATAGCAGGACGGGAAATAGCAGAAGAAGCAGCAGGTAGAATAATAGCAGGACGGACTACTGAAGATTTGTTTGCTAGAGAGGAGATAGCAAGAAGAATAGGTAAGGCTAGTTATGATAGTTTAGTTAATAGACTTCGTGAAATACAAGATGAAAGAATGGTTAATGATGCAAAGAAAAAAGAAACTAATATGAATAAGAAGATGGATAATTTTGCTAAAAACCTTAATCAACATTTGAGCAGAAACAGGACGCTATACACAGAAGAAAGAAACATAGGCAACAAGGAAAAACTGGAAGACCGGCAAGGTTTGAAGAATGCATATGATAGTCCTAGTGGATTATATAAGACGGGTAAGACTTTATATATAAGTGGAACTACTGGTAAAGATGGAAGCATAACAAGAGATATATTAGATGACTTGATTCATTTACCAAGTAGAAGCGCAGAAAACACTGAAAAATATAAGGATGCCATAAAGATGTTGGAAAAATCACCTGAAATAAATCGATTAGTTGGACACAGTTTGGGGAGTGCAGTCACCAATACACTTAATCAAAATTTTCCTAATAAATATGAAACAACAACTTATGCAACTCCTGCAGTCAAACCTAAAAGAAATAAAGGTGAAAAACAAGACCCAAGACATCGTGACTGGAGAAATCCGAATGACCCTGTTTCAATTTTAGATGGATATGCTGAAACTTCAAACTTTAACGACGCAAATCCTCTTGTAGCCCATGGGTTCGCCAATTTTGCTGGCAATGGTTTAATTCGTGTCAATCCAACAACTAGAATTTCAAATGGTATACGACCTAATGATGTGTAAAATAAAAATGTAAATTATATTAATAAAACATGTTTCACAGAATAGATTATCAAAATCAACCAAAATCAATACTATTATCAAAAGGGATGAGTAATTATGATAAACTACAAAAAACAATGAATGAACCTTTAAAAGAATATAATCAAATAAAAGATTTAGTAGAGTTAGAAAATAATAATATATCAAAAATAAATAATACACATATAAATAAACAATCTAAAAATAATGATTTGATACCACATAAAAAAGGAAAAAATAAAAAATAAAATCTATATAAGATTATATACAATGGATAATATAGTTAGTGAAGCTAATGATACAATGATTAACCAATTAAACTTTGGGCTACCCGAGACAAGTCAATACATCACAGACCGCAGATTTGTCAACTACTTTCCTAGTGGTAGTAACATTTACTCTTCCAGTGGAGGTGGGAATAAAAACATAAGGTTCTATATAAGTGGAGATAGTAACCAATATTTGGATTTGTCTAGTATCCGCCTTTTTGGTAATATTAAAAATACAGATACTAGTGACAGAGCAAAATTCTTACGTCCATTAGGTGGCCTTCATGTCTTTTTAGAAAGATATAGGGCAATGGTTGGAGGACAGATTGTCCAAGATATTATAGAATACAATAGACACTGTGAATTATATAAAGCATTTAAATCAAAGGATGTCAATGAAATGGATGATATAGAAAGTTCAGCAAATCCTTCATGGGATGATGATTACCATAGATATGCAAATGGATTAAATAACTTTTTAGACCCAACTACTTCAGGTGCTACTAGTGGAGCAGGTGTAGTAACGGTAAATACAGGGGCGGACCATAATGAATTTGGTAGGATTGGTTTCAGACATACTAGACATTCACTTTCAGGAATACCATCTAATGGACAGATGAGATTAGGACATAAGCCTTGTTGTGGACTTTTAGAAAGCAACTATTATTTACCCCTTCGGTTTGCGCCCCTTGAATTGGAATTTACAATAGTTTCTGACTCCAATGAACCTATTGTAGTACCACAAGGAAATGAAACAGCTAATCCAAATACTGAATCTGATAAACAAGGTTATTACTTCCAAACAGGCAACACAAGCGTTTTATGGGAAATTAACAATGTAATCATCCGCGCTGAAGTCATCACATTAGATAACACAGTAGACAACAACATTACAAAACACTTACTAGAAGGTCAGTCATTGAAATTGATTGTGCCCCAATACCACACCTTAACACAAACATTTAATGCAGGAGGCGGGGAAATTAATATGAATATCGTGAAGAGCGCAAGTAAGCTTTCAACAAGTTTCATAACTTTATATCGTCAAAAGAAAACAGGAACTAGATATGGACAATTCTTACCAGATAATTATGTTCATAAGAGATTTAATTATTTTTACAATCCAATGATAAATTCAGAAATAAATGATGGTAATGATGGTGCATTAGTTCCAGGTCAAGGATTTCAAGACTTTTCTAGAAACTTAAGTTGGCAAATTCAGGTGGGTAATAAAAAGTGGCCAGAATTTGAATGTCAAAGTTTATCTGAAGCATTTTACTTTTTAAGAAGAACTTTACATTATCACAATGGAGACCAGAACTCAATGAATATCAGTTATAAACAATATCGTGAAAATAAATTTATTATTGGTATTTCATTTGAAAAGATGCAAGATGTTAACTTTACATCAATCAACACTAAAATGGGAAGTCTTATCACATTCAAAATCAAGGGAACTGAAGGTCCACTAGTTGCAGGTGAACAAATTCAAGAAATTTTTGTGCATATGGTATCGGAGAGCATTTTGGAATTGAGAGAATCTGGAAGTATTGTTTATGATTAAAAAAAATATTTTTCTAAATAATAATATAAACAATGTATCATCACAAGAATAAAAACAACAACAACAAGAAAAACAACAGAAGCAGTCTACATACAACTATGATGAACTTCAACCCTTTTATGCGTGACACTGCTTTTCTAGAACACTTACACAAAGAAATGAAACTTAGAAGTGCTAGAGAAGGAATGTTACAATTGAGAAAGGATATGATTGAAGGAAATAAAAGAGCAAACTATCAGAATGAATTGGATAGAGTAAGAAATGAATTGCATAGACCCAACCTTTCACATCCATCAAAAGAACATTTGGAAGAATACTATAAAAAATTACAAAAACTAATGAATGAAACATACAAAGGATAAATTAATATAAATTATTTAAATCTAAAATAATTTATATTAAGATGGCAACCGCAACATTAGAATTGATAAACCCTTATTCTAAACTAGGACTGAAGAGACGACCTACATATGATGAAATCATAGGACTCATCAATGAAAATGAAACCATCACAGGCAAATTACCTGACAGAACAGCAACTTTTTATAAAGCAAGTCCTGAAGGTAGTTTCTTCGATGGTTCTGATGCTTTAGAAATATTAAAAGAACAACAAAACAGAATAATGGAAAGGGAGATGAGAGACTTATTGATGAGAAGGAATGTTAGAATGAATGGAGGAACATTTAATGTTGAAAGAATGCAGTCATCATCATCTTCAAGTTCTTCAACGGCACCAGTTGATACAGATAGAAACATATTATCAGCTCAGGTTCAAGCAGATTTAGCGGAAATAGACAGAAGAATGACTGAAAGAGCACAACAAACAGGTGAGGCACAAAGAGAAGAACTAACAAGACAATCAGCAATGCCAACACTTGAAAGATTTCTGTCAGGCTTTACAAGTCCAATTAGAGGTTCACGACCAGTTCCACAAATAGATTTAACAAAAGATGACACGGAACAAGCAGAAGAAGATTTTTTCCCTGAAGAATTGATGACAGCAAGAGAATCACCAGATGAAACAAGAAATTCAAAATTAGAAAGTGAGATTTCATATTCAACAAATATAGAAAATTGGACCGAAGAACAATTAGAATTTCAATTATTTATTAGAGGTATAGATGTATTTGACACAAGGTTTAGAATGAAAGAATTTAAAAGAGGGTTAACAACAAGGGAAAATCTTATAAATTTTACAAATGGTTTAATTCAAAATGGGACATGGCAAACAAGAATAAATGACCAACTTTTAAAAAGTAGGATTAATCTACATAAAAACAAAAACAGGTCTAGAGGTAGTAGAGATTAAATCAAAAAATTTATTAATAATAAAATATAATTATTATTAATAAATCATGTTTCTGACAAAGAATAGGTTGAGAAAACCAAGAAAGACAATCGAAGATGATGAAATGTTATATTATCTAAAGTTCAGTCATTTTGATGATGATGATATAATAGGTAAGGATTTGATGCATGATAAGGCTACACAATTCCCTGAGATGATGAACAAATCAACACAGACAAAAGGAAGAGAAACATCTGACAAAGGCGTTGATACATATGATGAATTAAATAAAATTGTTGGTGATTATATCTTAAAAGGTAATCATAAAAATATAAATAAAAATGATAAGATGGTTCAAGTCAATGCATATAAAATAGATTCACCGCCAACTAGTAGAAGTGGAGATGAGGCTGATGGTGAAGGATTTATATCAAGAAATTCTAGAAGAGGTTTTAGACTAGCAGAGGTTGCATTTAATACTGCTATTACTACTGCAAATGTATCAATGGCAGTAGCCGATACTATAGCCGATTTAGTTTTTGCATCACAAGCGGAAGTAGAAGAGTATCAACAAGAACAACAAGAAGAACAACAAGAAATTATATCAGTTCATTCATCAGAACCACAAACAATTAATTCTTCACCACCACCAGAAACAATAAATTCATCATCATCAAGTGTATCATCAGTTCCTACTCCTACTTCATTGCCAGCCCCAACATCGCCACAACCTTCAACTCCAGCCAGTAGCGCAAAGACTACACCAAGAAAAATTTCTAAATAATAGTAATGAGAGAAGTTATATTAAAAAAATCTACAAATGATAATAAAAAATATGATGCTTATGTTGAAGGTAAAAAAGTCAGTTTTGGGGCAAAAGGCTACTCAGACTTCACTCAACATAAGGACGAAGAGAGAAAGAAAAGATACATAGACAGACACAAGAAAAATGAAAACTGGAATGACTTGACAACAGCCGGAGCATGGTCTAAAGGAATTCTTTGGAATAAGCCAACTATAAGAGAAAGTATAAAATCCATGGAAAATAAATTTAATATTAATATAAAATATAAATAATGATTTCAATTATTCTATAGAATAATGATGCGGAGCCTATTATTCTATTGAATAATGTCCATAAGGTATAGATTTGAATTTATCTGTCCAATATCTTTTATTATCATAACTTGTCAAGCCTACCTTACTTTGATTTATACTGTAAATCTGATGATTTTTACTTCTAATAGCATTGAATGATACATTAGATACTTTACTATAATATAATGTATTTTCATAATCATTCATGTCTAAATCCTTTTTCACTCTGTTCTTTGGAACACCTTTTGCTTTCTTTTCTTCTACTTCTTGGTTGTGAACTTGGAAGCAATACATCTTAGGTCTAAGTGCCACGAAGTTAGTTATGATTTTTCCATTACTTTCATCCTTCATTTTCCCTAACACCTTTTTATTTGAAGTATCATAACTTGGATGGTCTTTCGGATAATCACTGAAATCCATATATGACTGTAATGACTTGAAGTCTTCAAATATATCATCGGTGTAGGTTTGTAAAACATAACTGTCAGTATCTGTATATATTAATTTTATATTATCTTTATACTTGTCTTTCAAGACATCATAGTAGAAACTATACATGTGATGTTTAGATAAATCTAGGATACTCATACCCAGATATATCGGCTTGTCTAGTTTCAGTTTTGTTTTTGTTTTTTCCACTCCTACTAGATTTTCATTTATAATGTGTCTGTTTTTATAGTTAGGATTGTTCACACATTTCTGAAGTCTTTCTTGTGTGGCTACTAGTTCGAAGTCGATGTGATTTCTTACATTCTCCATGGTCTTTCCATATACTGCGTTATTCATCAACTTGAACATGTCTTTTTCAAAATCTGATTTAGCCTCTTTCCTTTTACCTGTATTGAAGTCAATCCATGGTTTCAACCATTGCCTTTGCTGAAACTTAATTATCCTATGAACCTTTTTCAGTATCAAACCTTTCTTCATATAATACTGTAGAGTCTTTATATGAACAACATATTTTTCTTTATTTTTTACATTTAATATTAGTTTTGGTGTCTTTTCATCTTTTGCATCTTTTCCGTTGTAATAGTGTCTGTATAAATCCTTCTGATGCTCTGACAGTAGATTTTCAGTTATTTTCATGTTCTCTGGTGCTAATGGATAATCAGAATGTTCGTCATGAAGGTGGCTAGGATACTCTAAATCAACTTCTAGAATATATGCATAATCACTGTTTTCATTCCAATCCTCTATGTTTGGTATTTTCTTAGCCCATTTCAATTTTCCGGTTGGTAGTTTCATTGACATGGCTAGCCCATAAAGATTATTTGCATCCAAATAGTTTATATAATTTGATGGTTTTGTTTTATCATAATCTTCTTCCATATATTTATTATTAGCTAGTGCCTGTTTGTGACTCACCTGACACATTCCTCCTCTAAGTCCCTTTTCTATCATCTCATACATGTCCTTATCAGTCAAAGGGTCAATCACAATACCAGTTTTTAACAGCATGGCGTCCCAACTGAAATTAGGTAAAGTGTAGTAGTGTGCGGGGTCTAAACCATAATATTCTAGGCAAAGGTCTCTGAAATTTTCAAAGATATCAGTTAATAGTAAAACATCAGTCCTAAGATATAAGTCATGGTATTCTCCAAGTGTCCTTATACCGAAATGTTTCCAGATATGTTTTGCCCTTTCATATTCACTATCTTCTATATTTGATTGTGATAATTTACTGTAAAACTCAGTTTTAGGTGGAAGTTCTTTTTCATCAAACCTGTCAAAGGAATCAAAGTAATCATATGGATAAACACCTTTATCTGTCAATAAATCCAAATCATGTATATTATTTACATATGGGTTTCTTNCCTCTATGTTTGGTATTTTCTTAGCCCATTTCAATTTTCCGGTTGGTAGTTTCATTGACATGGCTAGCCCATAAAGATTATTTGCATCCAAATAGTTTATATAATTTGATGGTTTTGTTTTATCATAATCTTCTTCCATATATTTATTATTAGCTAGTGCCTGTTTGTGACTCACCTGACACATTCCTCCTCTAAGTCCCTTTTCTATCATCTCATACATGTCCTTATCAGTCAAAGGGTCAATCACAATACCAGTTTTTAACAGCATGGCGTCCCAACTGAAATTAGGTAAAGTGTAGTAGTGTGCGGGGTCTAAGCCATAATATTCTAGGCAAAGGTCTCTGAAATTTTCAAAGATATCAGTTAATAGTAAAACATCAGTCCAAAGATATAAGTCATGGTATTCTCCAAGTGTCCTTATACCGAAATGTTTCCAGATATGTTTTGCCCTTTCATATTCACTATCTTCTATATTTGATTGTGATAATTTACTGTAAAACTCAGTTTTAGGTGGAAGTTCTGTTTCATCAAACCTGTCAAAAGAATCAAAGTAATCATATGGATACACACCTTTATCTGTCAATAAATCCAAATCATTTATATTATTTACATATGGGTTTCTTTTGCTGAATTTAAAGTTGTTTTCCCAGTTCTTTCTTTTTACATTATCTTCATATTTACTTAACTTAACTAACTTATCTAATGATGATGATAAGAAAGTAAAACTGTCCTTGAAGCATAGCCTCCTAAAACCAAAGGTTATAAACCTCTCACTGTTTTGTGCTATTACATTTATTCTAGTGTTTTCTGCCAGTTTGTTCGCCCTTTCTATTATCAAATGTGCATCATAATTTTTAAGGTTATGCAAGAAAACCGGAACTTTATAAGTCCTCAATGAAAAATTTAAATTACAATCTTGATGTGCGCATCCTCTGTATTTACCAGTAAAATGGCAATGGTCTCTACATTTGATATCATTAGGTTGGAAATCTTCACCGCAGATAAAGCAACTAGTGGCGTTGTCAAAATCTATCTGATTGTTATTATTAAATATCATGGGTTTGTTTTCTTTTATTCTTTCCATTATCCTGTTTTTTATTTCAATCATCTTTTCAGTGAAGACATCCATGCAATCCTCACCACGATATAAAAAAGGTTCAGATGAACCATCAATGCTATTAATGACATTTATCATAAAACCACACGGTCTGTGATGTTGATATTTCTCTGTTTTTGTGTTTTTAATTTTTACTTCTTCATGATGTGTAGTTAAACATTCGAAGTCGGCATAGATAACAAAAGGAGCTTTTAGTTTCTTATAATGATGTCTGAATTTAATTATGTCTTCCTCTTTTGGCATTTCAATTTGTTGTCCTTCCACGGCCATACAACCATTAGTAATGTGTTTTTCTAACAACTCTTCTGAACCAAAACCATGCAAACAGGTATGACAGTGGAACTTTTTTGCTTTCATTTTGTTAGTTTGGCATCCTATCAGTCTATCATAATTTTTTATATAAACATAATGTGATTTGTTTCCTTCCTCCAGTTTCAAAAGGTTAATATGAAATTTTGCTTTAGCGATTTTAGTCATTCTATAAACTAAAATGGTATTGGATTCCAACTCCTGACTTATATAATACACATTCACAGATATTAGTCCTTCATTGTTTTCCTCCAACCTGTCTATATCAATGTTTGACGAAGGAAATTTAATCCCTTCCCAGTTAAGTGTATCTTCAATCTTTTTGTAGTGTGATACCTTACATGCATGGTCTTTTTCATATATCTTATACACACCACACTGTATGGAATATTTAAAGCATAAGTCATCTTCATTCTGTATGTTGATGCATGCCTTTTTTGTTTGAATCCATTTGGGTAACTCAATGTATGAACCTACCTCTAGTTGGATTATACTTATCATAGTGAAAAACTAACTTATTAATCTTTCCTAAGGAAAAGTCCAGATGCGCTTACTTCCATCTTATCAATCTGAATTTCTATATCTGTGGCTACTTGACTTAGATATTTAGGTATTTCTTCTTCGTTTGTGATTTCATATCTTCTACTTGGAATTTCAAGTTCTACTTCTTCACCGTTTGGCTTTTTTAAAGTAGCAAAGATAATAACTCTTAACTTCATACCATTAGTTTGCCTCAAATACTCCTTAAGTTTGAAGTCCTGATATTTTAGATATGATAGTGCCTTTATACCTTGCAACTTCAAATTACTTACAGAATAAGAATTAGCATAATTTGAAAAGGCTGATTGTTCATCTTTTATTGTTGATTTGAAGCGTTTCTGAATTGATTTCAATGTCTTGTTTTTATCAACCTTCAGCCATTTTGCATCTTTCTTATTGGCTAAGTCATACCTTTTGTAATCAATTGTTTGTTTTACTTTGTCAAGTTTCTTTTTCAAAATATTGGAAATTGGTTTTGACCTATTATATCTATAAGTCCTGTCACCTATTTTCAACTTTCTGTTTACTATTTCAGCCTTGTTTGTTTCTATTAGATAATCAACTATATCACCATCTGAACCTTGCACCATATTATATATACTATATATTATATATAGGCGCTATTTCTTTAAGTAGTTTTAGGGGCTAGGTTGCTGGTTGGTATATTTGGGGATTAGGTTGAAAATAAACCCATAAATCTCATTAAATATTATTAATGAGATGTATGTTAAATCAGAAAATATACTTTATGGTTAATAGTATAAATTTCAGTTTTGTTTCATTGTTCTCTTTCATTTGATTTTCAATATCTATTTTTGCATAGATTAGTAAGTTATCAACTTTATAATTAGGTTCCTCAGGTATAATAAACTCTTCTGATTCATAACAAATATCATTTGTTGATAAAGCATTTATTTCAATATTTGACCTTAAAATGTAACCATATGGTGAAACAGTAGACTTAAAAGTCTCATTTTTCCATAAGTAGTGATATCCAAACTTCCACAACTCATTTAGTCTTTCCTTTTGATTAAGAAGAATGTTAATATTTAACATTTTCCCTTTAATCATATAAGAAGCATAAATACTTCTTTCAAATGTTATAATCTTAAATGGTTTGTAGTTTATTTTAAATAGACGTTGTAACTCAACTAACTTCTTATTGTTTTTTAATCTCAAATCATCAGGTTTTCCTATCAAAAATGATTGAATGTTTGAAATGGCATCTAAAGGTAAATCTTTCAACATTTGACCCTGCATCATTTAGTCTCTATTATATATAGATGCTATTTCTTTAAGTAGTTTTAGGGGGTTATGTTTTTGGATGGAATTTTTTGGTAGATTGTTGCAATTCAACCTTGAAATGTTATTGATGGAAATTCGTCATTAGCATCAATAAAATTTCATATATTTCTATTTCTTATGTTCTTACATATTGCTGTTTGCCGGTGTTTTGATAAGTTTGTTTTACTAATCTTTCTTCCACAGTCTGGACAATCAATTTTACATGCTAATTTTATTTTGATAATAATTTTTGAAATAATTTTTGTCCAAAGGTTTTGAATTGTAAGTTCCGTCTTCATTCCATCTACTGCTTGTTGTTTGTTTTGGCTCTTCTTCTGAAGTTTGAGTAATTGGTTCTTCATACAACTCATTAATCATATCTTGGAAAAAATCATTTGAAACCTCCGACATAGTTCCATCTATAACCATAAAACTCTTGGGCATAATCTACTATATATTATATAATTATTTCTTTAAGTATCTTAATATTTTTTTTTGGTTCTAGTTTGATATTTTTCTAGTAATTTTTCATCTCATCATCATCCATCATGGGGATTGGGTGGGGTGTCGAAGTCATTAAAAGTTGTCATCCTTTGCGGTCGTTGTCATCGTCATGTCTTGTTTTCATCCTTTGCAGTCGTTGTCATCGTCACTAATAAAATATATAATATATCCCCAAAAAAGTAAAAGGTTCCGGACAGGCTCACGACGCGGTTTGGTTAATCCTTCTGACAGACAGGTTACAAACACTGGGGAAAAGGGGTAGTGAGATATTTATATATGTGGTGGGTATATCTTATATATATAAACTCCCAAACCCTCCCCAAAGAAAAAAAAAACATGAACTCTTCTCCAACTTCAGCCTTTGAAGTTCTCATTTGAAAAAATGGATCGACTAACTTCATGTCCAATTGCTGTTTTTTCATGGAACTCTTCTCCACTTCAGCCCCATTCCACCCCTCAATGTTGATATTGTTCCTGATGTCTTCATAACCTCAGAGTTGGCAACGCTGAGAATTTATGAAATAAAAAAATCAGATGATATCCTTTGAAGTCTGCTTGATTTTTTTTGGTGGAAAAAAATGATGCATTTACCGCTTCAACTTTTTTCGTGATTTCGTCACGGAAATTGCTCAAGTGGCACTTCACTGACTTAGTGAAAATTTGCCTGAAAATGCTCCACAAATGGAGGTATGCATAGTCCGAATTTTTATGACTCACATCATCATCAAAATGCAGGCACATCTGAATATGATATGATAGGTCATATCATTATGACATGATAGGTCATATCATTATGACATGATGGGTCATATCATTATGACATGATGGGTCATATCATTATGACATGACGGGTCATATCATTTTGCTGTGTTTTTTCAATGAAAAATGATGATGAAGTCAACGGACATCGCAGAAATCACTGACAAATCTATTCAGCATCCATCGCACTGCTAGACTTGACATGCTCCTTGATGCCGATGGTCTTGTTCAAATCCTCCAGCAGTGCATCCTTGTCGAAATCATTGCCGGCGCCATAGGTCTCTTCCAACTTCTCAACCACAAGAGAGCGAACCATTTCATTCGATGCCTCCAACTTCTTCTGCACATCTTCAGACATCTTGTAGATGGGAAGAAACTCAACCACACGAGAAATTTTGATTTCATTGCGTGACTTGTTGTGCTTGAGATAGTCTCGAATCTTGGTCACATCATCCAATGACATCTCATTCAAAGTCTTGCTGAAGTCATAGTTGGTTGTGTTCCATGCAAAAATTGCATTTCCAAACACAGTTTCAAAAGTCATCTTGTCCTTCTGTTCCGTCTTGAGAGCCGCTTTCTTTGTCTTTTTCACTCCACCTTGCCCTGCAATGTTGACAATGAAGCTGTCCCCATCAGTGACACCAAGACCTCCAAGCGTCTTGCGTGATGAATCGCACAAGTTCCTTGTGCTGTCTGATGCCTTGTAGATGGACAACCCCTTTACAACCTTCTTGACTTTGATGTTTGCCACGCGTGCCATCTCCTGCCTCATGTCCTTCACTGTTGAAGTCAAAGGCAAAGTGCAAGAGTAGGAAGTACCATTCAAGACGAAATTGATGGTGATCAACTTGGCACGCATCTCTGCCATCTCTTCTTTCATTGCCTTCATCTTTTCGGCTCGAAGGCGCTTGTTTTCTTCCTTCTTCTTCTGCTTCTTCAGCATCTTCAACTGAACCCTGACCTTGGCATAGTGGTCCATTGCTTGAGACATCTTCTTACGAATTGCTTGCTCATAAGTGACAAGTTCCTCCTCGGTGTATTCTGTGATGTCCTTCTCCAACAAGTCAATGACAATGCAAGGTGTCTGGTCATGTCCTGTAGATGCCATAGCCCCAGAAGAACCGCCCTTGTCCTTGTCATCAAAGTCATCCTTGTCAAAATCCTTGTTCTTCACCTGCTCCTGTGGACTCTTCGGGTCTTGTTGGTCTTCATCTTCATCTTCACTGCCATCAGAAGAACCGGTTGTGTCTGAACCAGTATCTACATCTGCGGCTGCTTCCTGCTGAAGACGGAGTGCCAACTCATCATCACCATGTGGATAGCCGGAAGAAGCCATCAGTGACAAATGAAATCGAATGAAAGCGGTCGTGAAAAATCACAGTTGGATATCACCAAATAGGCTCTTGAAGCCAAAAAAATCAAAAAACATTTCATTCAACTTTCAAATGCGCAATTGCTCCAAGCTGTGGTTGAATTCATTGCCAAAAGTCAAGCTGAAAAAATCTAACAACTCCAACTTGACACTCCCATGCAAAATTTCCTGAGTGGCCCCGACATTTTAATGATGATGTTCTTTTTGAGGAAGCCGTGGAAATGGGCAAAAATTGGATTTAAGTTTTGAGGTTGTTGTAAAAGTTGTTTGGGAATATCTTGGAAATGAATATTTACATAAAAAATGAATGTAAAAATGAACATACAAAATTCTATACAACACTAAACCGAAATCCCGCCAAAAATCTAAACCTAAATATCGGATAAGGTGGAAATAATTATATAAATTTATTCTGATAACTTATTTTACATAAAAAATGAATGTAGTTCCAATGAAATATTTTGAAATGATGAAATTCATGAAAATGAATGTGGTGATGAAAATGATAAAATCATGAAATCCCAGAAACCTGATTGGGATGCTTATTCAAAATATAAATGTAAATATTTTTTATGATGAAAATGATGCTAAAATGGATGAGATGGATGAAACTGATGATGAAACCCTGAACCCCAGAACCCCTGCTATTATAGTTTTTTCGGTGATTGAGATTGACGGCGGTGCCTTCATAGGATGCAACGCTCTGGAAAGCATCGTCCGTCGACCTCCCTGGGTTTGGCCTGATGTTTGATACTTTTGGCCCGTCAGTTGTGGTTTTTGAGCTCCCAATGTGGTGTTTGTTGTGCTTGCCTTCTTGGAAGCACTACCTCCCCCGATGAAACGACGAGTGGAACCCTGTATCGGTCGAAAAATTCGAAAAAGGTGCCCAGTTGGCGAGTGTTCCATTTTTCGCAGGCGGCTTCATGTTGGAATTCTGTGTTTTGAAGGTGGAAAGGTGAAATTTTGAGGTGTGCAGATGTTAATGGCAAGCATTCCACCTGGGGAGGGTTTTTCTAACTGCCACTTTTTGGGAAACTCGATTCAACAGATTTTTCAGGTTCTTGCAAAAGGTGATAGATAGCATACAATCACCAAATTGGCAGTGTCTACCGCTTCTATACCAGGTATATATTGCCTTCTAGGGGGTTATATAATCCCTACCACCTATTACCAGAACCAGAATAATCCATTGATCGATCTTCATTACGTCCTCAGGGTGATGAGACCTCCTTGGTTTTTGCTGGACATTGAGGAGGAGAGGGGTCAAAACAGCTGGGAGGTGCTGGGATTTCACCATGGTTATGGTCAAAAGCAGATGGTTGGTGTAGCCTTAGCCTCGTCTTCCAGGCATCTATGTTACACTCTGGTAAACCTGGCAATGGAAAATCCACCTGAATAAGTCGATGTATTTCCTATTGAAAGTTAGGGGATTTTCCAACCAGCCATGTTTGTTTACCAAAGGGTAGTTGACCGGAGGGTACTTGGATGTCCAACAAAGTTAGTATACATAAATGGTTAGGATCAGTGCGTTTTACCCAATATACTCCATTTATAAGTAGGTTATAAACCATTGATCCTAACCATTGATCCTAACTTCCAACGGCACATCCAAGTACCCTTCTGATATGCAACCATCTTCCAGGATGACATCCGACCTTCGGGACCGCTGGACCTTTCGAAAGGTCACGCCGCCAACTGCGCCCCAGGAGCAACAGATGGCCATGATGGATCCGCAAAACTCATGGCAGAACATGCAATGCTGGGTGGATAAGGTGGATTTGGGGATGATTTTGGTGGATTTTGGCATGATTTTGGGATGAGTTTGGTGGATTTTGGCATGATTTTGGGATGATTTTTGGCAGATTTTGGATGATTTTTGGTGGATTTTGGTTTAGGGATCACTACCAAATAAGGACCCACCCGCAAAACCCAATGGAATTATATACACTTCTTCAGTGGTATGTCGTGATGTATAGCTTGGGGTGATGAGGCTCCGGACCACCACCAGCATTATATACCATCCCTGAAGCTAACAGTGGATCTAAAGCACCTGAAAATGGTCAAATTGGAATTTGGACAATTGGTCCAGTTTTTTGGGGACAATTATAAATATAAGGCCTGACTTTTCAAGGTTGTTTTTTTTCCATCTCTGGCTATTGGTGTTCAGGGAGGGTTTGTTTTTACTTTTTGTTTCGGCAGGGAAATTTCTCACTGCAAAGCTGGATGTTTCACGTCCCAACTCAATAACCCCAGGTAGAAGGAGCCATGCCTAAAAAACAACATCTCAGATGAATCGGAGGATCGCTTTAAAAGATGCCCAAACCTCTAGATTTTGTTGGGGCAACAAGGGGGGAAGCAGTGGGTGAAACTTGAGGGCCAGTGGGTGAAACTTGAGGGCCATGGGTGAAACTTGAGGGCCATGGGTGAAACTTGAGGGCCATTCACAATGACCAAAATCTGGTACTAGATGCAATGTACTGTGTTCGGTCGATACCTAAAATTGTAGGTTGAAACAAAAATGTACTGCCTCTTAATAGATGGAAAGCTTTGGGTATCCAGGCGAAGTTTCAGGACTGCTCTTGTTGTTAAGAAAACATAGGTGAGCTATAAGTTATATACAAATATATAGAAGAACACAATGCTGACATGTCTGGTTTCACCACCAAGCAAATTGTGGTTCTTGTCATCAGGAGAGGTCACCACGAAAAGGAAAATTACACACGGATTTTTGTTCCTTTTGTTTTCTGGTTCTGGTTTTGCTTGGTTTTCGTGAAAAAGAAAGTCCGGACCGTTTCGGACGAAAATTTTGACGTTCGTGGAGTGTTTTTTGGTGGCAGATTTGTAACCCTAAACAAGCCCCCAGAGATGGTATCCAATTGAGAGCTCACTCATGTCACAATGAGCAGCTACCACGGTGTTGTCCATTGGAAGGCAACCAAGCAACTGATAGGTGATGAAAGCCGTATGAAGACATGTCGGGCTTTGACACTTGACGGGTACCCACAAACCCCAAACAAAAGTAGTCCAATTTGTGACTAAGACAACAGCTTGACATCCATGGACAGTGACCCACCGTTATTTGCTGTATTTTTGCGAGGCCTTTGCTGCCAGCTATATAGGCATTATATCATAAGCCATGAAATCAAGATGCCAGCGATGAACCAATCAGATGTTTCATGGTTCATGGTTCATGTCAGGGTTGCACCGTGTGCCGTGGACCTCATTTAGTAGGCCACTGGTCCCCCATGACAGGCCTGTGCCCATCAAGGTTGGGTAGCTGAAATGGGGGGTTGCTTGGAGGATCATCCCAGGACTTGTAAGTGATTATGATTAAGGAACCCCCCAATTTTTTTGCCATTTGGGCCATTTGCAAGGGGAACCACCCGATCCTTGGGGGACTTACTAACAATGGTTATTGACCACGTATCCGAGTCATGGGATGATCCTCCAAGTTTCAGCAATGGCTAGAAATTTGAGTGGTAGCAGGATGATGATGACATTTTTTCTGTTTGGGCTAGAATCTACACTCCCTAAAACTAACAGCTCGCCCCTGAAAATAGGCCGGGTCCCAAAAGGAAATTCATCTTCCAACCATCTATTTTCAGGTGCGAGCTGTTAGTTTCAGGGAGGATACTTGAATTCGTGAGTTTGTCAGAACTTTTTGTTTGTCGTTTTGGGGGAATCCATGGATTTTGTGGTTCAAAATCCTTGTGGTTGGAGAGCCAAGTTGTAAAAAAAGCACATCAATACATATATCTGGAGAAAATCTTAGGAAACATAGAGCAGTTGTTTGAAAATTGATTTATGAAATTGAAATATCACAAGTTTTCCTCATCATATATGGACATGACATTTGGCTCCCCAGCAGCGATTTAGAGGGTGAAACTGATGGAGGGAGCGACCTATCAGAAGTGGCAGATCATATTTCTTGAAGCCTCTTTCAGAAACTCCAGAAGCCTTCAAGTAATCACAGGGTAGTTTGTCATACATATATATATATATATATATAGCTTGAACATGAACAATGAACCCCCCCACAAGAAAAGGAAGGTTTGGTTCAGATGCCTTGTTTTTTTTTCAAGGAAAGTTTCTCGGTTTTTTTAAGGGCGTTCAAAAAGCACTCCAAAATTTTCTGGGCTTCTCAACTCGTTCTTTCAGGGAAGAGCGAGTTGAGAACAAAAACATGTGGCGTGGAGGTTTGCCAAACAAGAAAACATGGGAATCTAAGGGTTTTAGGTCTCCAATGCCACCTAAAGCCTCAAGAAATAGCCGGCCTTATGATCAGGGACTATTAACCACCATTTTCCCTCAATTAGGCCGGCTATTACAGCCTTTTTGTCTGGGGGGGTGGCATTGGGGTTGTCCCCTAAGATTGAGATGACAAGAAAATATTTCATGGGGATTGGCAAGCCATTGACTTCCCCAGCAAAGGTGCAACGGTACTTCTCCGGAGTTTAACATTGCCCTTGAAAAATGATGGTTCGTACATGTTTTTTTTGGATGTTTATGCCTAAAGTTAGAAATCAGACACCAATCATGAGAATCTCCAGAGTAGTATTCTTTTTTCACTTGTGAGAATGTTAACAAAATGATCAACTTTATTTTTTTTGTATATATAGTGCATAATATATATATATATATATAGATACATATTTTGATATCTATAACTATTTATATTTCTATCTATAACTGTACATATCTGTATATCTGTATATATGGAGAAGTTATTTACATACATATGCAGATACATATATTTGTAGCTATCACTTCTGTATTGGTTGAGTCTAGGCCCGTAAGCCTTTCTTCAACCACCGAATCTCCTGAACGTGCATGAAATTACGAGGTTTCAACGGTGGGGCGCCACCACAAGAAGCACTGCGTGCAACGAAGGCAAGTGTTTTTACGGTGGCAACTGACCATGACGGTTTTCTACTCTGCTCACATATCCTGTCTTGTTTTGGTGGTTGGGAACACGAGTTTCCTGAACCTGTGCTGCGAATCAAAAGATGAGTTTCTGAAGTGTCATTACGGTAGGAGTTGTTACACTGTTCCTCACAGTGTAATCCGTGGAATCCATCAGGATGAGAGCGATTTATTTTTCTGAAATTTGTGAACGGTTGATTGTTGATAAGAAGCATCCAAGACGATATTTGTCAATCAATCAAGTGATGAAGAGGTGAGAGATTGAGTGAAACGGTTTGTTGTGACAGTATCACACAAGCGGTACGTCTGCCTCTTGCCATACCCTCCCTGAAACGAGCATATATCTCCTGAATATAATTATCCCTGGATTTTGGAGATTCAGAACTTGGAAAACCCATCATTTTCTTAGGTGCAAACTATTTTTTGTAAAACCGGGGGGAGTCATTGTGGATACACCCCCGAAATTTAACATGGAACCTGAAAATGATGGTTTCCAATAGGAATCTCCTTTTCCAGGGGCTGATTTTCAGGTTCCATGTTAAACTTCGGGGGAGTATCCAAAAAAAAACCTCTTCAACCTCCTCAACCTTGACATTGACAACTGCACACCTGATCTCCTGGGTTGCCCATGAGAAAACTTGCGGTTTGGTCCGTTGAGGTGGCTCTCGTCAATTGTCAGCACTTTGTGGCCTTGATCAGCCCGGGTTCTCCACACCTGTGAGGAGTCTGGCATGGTGGGAACAGGGTGGCTGGTGGCTGGATGTGTTGAAAATGGCGACCTGTGAGTCGGAGATTGAGTTTCAAGAATGGCAGGTGTATAGACTCATATTAGATTTTTTTCTTGGGGATTGCGTTTTTTTGTTGGTCTTTGAAAAACCGATGTATACAAAATTCTATCTTAGCTCATACAGGGTGTCTGTCAGTGCCTAATGTTGGGAGGAACATCCATGTTCTTCCAGCTATTTAAGCCATCATCGCAGAGTCACCCTGCAAAAACACCTACTGTAGCCATCCTCCTCCAAAACTTGTTATAAAGGGCTAAGCCGCCAGTTCGTAAAGCTTCAATCGCAATATCATCTGCAAAACCCATGGTATTTTTCTTGAGATATTGAGATATCCCCCCCACCAACCACACCAACCATGCCAGTCAAAGAACAATCCCTTCAGCCTTCACTCTTGGCACTTGGGTTCCTTTTTTGCTTCTTCGTCAGTCTCCATAGGCATTGTGGAGTTTGGCTTCAAAAAGATTCACCATTCGACCTTTAAATGTCAGATGCAACACCGGCGTGTTGCAGGTCTTAAAAAATATCTGTTATTAGCCTCCCTTAAACTTAAACTAACAGCGAGTATGAAACCTTTGGAAAATTCATGGTGGAAATATGGGAGACGATCCAATTTCTTTTTTTGGGGGGATAATTTAGACCTCTTTTCAGCTAGTTGTAGGGAGGGTAGCTCATATGGTTGATGGTCCAGAAATCCCGTTAACCAGTTGAGGGAAAGGTGCTTTATCTCATTATTTACCGGTACACGTTTTTTTTTTCCATCCCAGGTGGTTTTTCTCGCCGGATTTCGGAACCATCAATCAGCTCCAAAAACCCCGGTCCCAGCTCCACCCAAGATCCACCCGAGGTCATCCAGGCTACTTCCGACGCTTGTGGTGCTGCGTCGAGTTACTGGGGCCTGTGAATTTCGGGGGTTGGTGAAGGTGGTGCTGGATGAGGTTCAGGATACTTATATAGTAACTGGTTTGTTTGTAGGTTTATAACCTTAGGATTTGGGGACATATAACTTATAACCCACGGAAATAGAGGTTATTATAACCCTGGTTACTATCCACGTATCTTAAGTCATCCTGAACCTCCAAGGTGGTGACCGGATGAGATTTTTCCTTGTTCTGCAGTCAGTCGAGATGTCCATTTTCCGTGGGAAAGGATGTGATCTTCCAATATCGTGACGTTGGACTGGGCGGGAAATCTTTATGGATTTTTTTCGGAGATACATAGGTGTTTCCAAAAATAGGGGTACCCCCAAAACACCCCAAAATGATCATTTTTAGTAGGAAAAGCCATGGTTGTTGGGTACCACTATTTTTGGAAACACCCACATCTATTAAGAACTGGGCGATGTGCATATTCGTGATTGGGCAAATTGTCGCAGCCTAAACATGGCCATTTCCCTGGTTAAGTGGTCCGAGCAATTTTTTTTGCAAACAAGGTGAGGATGGTTCGCACCAGCCAGATAAATAAAGAACTCCCTGGAAAACAGCCGTTGCTGTGAATTTTCCATCAACTGGAAACCCCTAAAAAACAGCAATCCAGTTGCCTTAAAAAATGGTACTTTCCTATGTTTTCCAGGCGGTTTTTTAAAGTGATGACTCTTAGGTTCTTTCCCTCCTACATTAGGATTGCGAATGCTGCGTTGGTTGGTTATTTTCTTAGACTTGAGGAAGGACCAACCTCTCTCTTGAGGTTGGTTAAGTTGGGTTGGTTTCATTGGTTGTTTGTAGGATACACCCTCCGAAAACTACCATGGAACTGAAAATGGGGGAAAACCCTGTTTTCAGAGAAGATTCCCAAATTGGGGGCTTCCCATCATTTGAACAAAAAGGTTCCAGTCGTTTGGGTTTTTCTTGGGGTGGATTAGTTGGAGGGGTATGGACCATCTCCATGGATTAGTTGGTTGGTTCCGAGGCAATGTGATAGTTTTAGCTTACCCAAAGTACCACTGGGCTATTTTCAAATGGTGGTTTATGATCAGGTAATGGTTAATTGGTGCTTTGGGTTGGTGGTTTGGATTCCGAACGGATCCCCGAAAATAAAAGGGATTGGGATTCTTAGGGGTACCCCGATTCGAATTCCAAAGCACCCACCGGGCCCCAAACGACCAATGAACCATGAGTTGATTATGATGTTGGTGTTTTACTATTGGCGCTTTGCTAATCCCCAAGTGATCCTTTGTTTCACAAGGCTGAAACATCTGCTGGAAAAAAACACCAGCAGTTGCATTGATCACCTATATAAAGGTGCTTGATGTGGGGTTTTTCAGGCTCCACAGTCTGGTGCCTTCACTGATTTGACCTGAATCCTAGACACAAAATCTTGGATGACAAAAAATTGGATAGCAACATCTTGAGATCTTGTCTAGGTGGTGGCAACTCAAATATTTTTTATTTTCATCTTTCGGGAAGATTCCGGTTGAAACCACCAACTAGTTATATTCTTCTACGAATCTTGTACCCCATGTCGTTTAGGGGGTAGAACCCTGGCATTGTCGTGTTTTTAGACCTTTGTCTGCAAAATGTAGTGATCCTTCGTTTTTTTTTTGCGAAGGCAAATCCTAGGCGTTGCGCTATTGCTTCCTGTAACGGGGCTTGTGTATTTATAGGCATGGGGAATTGTGTTATGAAAACTATACTTATCACGCAACTTCCCCCCAACTAGTACTATCTAGAATTATTTTGCTTGTAGATTCAGCGCCATTGTTGGAAGTTCCTTCCTTTGCCCTTTTTTCCTTTCCTTCCTTGGCCATGACTATAAGTAAAATAAACACTGCGCAGCCATCATTCTCATCCCAAGGTGGGCGTTTTTCTTGTCGCGGGTGGCACCCAACTATCGTGATTTAGAGTGTCTCGGCTTCCGCCTGTTTGGAGCTTGGGGGGTATTTTGGGGTCCCAAAATGGGTTGGGTTTTTGGGAACAAGATCTACTTCCTTCCCTTTGGGATGTATACAAATCCGTATAAAAACCCTTGTAAATGTGGGATAAACTGCTCAACTGGCTTGCAGGATTTCTGAACCATCAACCCAAACGAACAGCAAGTTTTCTTTTGCAAAATAGGCCGAAATTGCCCCAAACGGAGACGATCCTAGTCGTCTCCCATTTCCACCAATTTTTAGGGGGCGAGCTGTTAGTTTTAGGCAGTGTATGATCTGGTGGTTTTTGCGAAGTTGAGGAATTAACGGATCCAAGTGATTAGTAAGTATCTGCTGCAGGTGTTTTCTGCCATGGTATGAATAAACACATGATTCAACATGTATGTGGCTTCATATCACAGCACTGCTGGAGATGAAGCACGGTCAGAAATTCTAGGATAGAAAATAGCTGAGAAAGCCAGAGCTTGACTCGTTTTTCAACGAGTTAGTCGTTGAACACGAGCTCGGAAGTTGTTGGCGTCTGCCTCGCTGATGCGATGGAGCTCTGCCAGGGCTGCACGTGTGCTCTGAAGTGCTGCGCTGAGGCGATTGCGAAGCTCGGGCATGCCCCTCGGGCATGCCCCGCGGGCCATCAGCTGTCCCAGGCATGATGGAAATCTTTTTAGCTTATCCTTTCAAAAAGTTTCGTACGACATGGAAGCCAGCATGCTTTGGCAGAGGAAACAATTACAAAGCATTCACGCAACTTGCGCGAGAGGCGTACCGGTGTGTCCCAGGAAAGAAAATATACGGATCGAGATATTTCAGGTGAGAACAACAGTGGCCACGCAGCGTCGGCAGCGCCTCACAAGGCTGGAACATGTCCAAGAGGATTGCATGGCTTTGATAAGACCTTCGTGTTTGGCAGGCCCAACTAAAGGCGAAGAAGAATTACAACTCGAAGAAGAAGAGGGCCTACGGCCTCTTGCTTCAAGAGGAAAAGGCCACTGGGAAGGCCGGAAAAAGCAAAAAAAACTATCTATACATAGCCAGCTGGAAGCCACAGACTATGTCAAAGCCGACAAGTTTGAAAGTGCAGGCCTCGCCCGAGTTGCTTGCGAGCCGGGAGAAAGCCAGGGCAAGGAAGCGCGACTGGCGGCCATAAACAGGTAAGATAGAGTTCCTATTGAAAATTATGCTAGTGTTGGTTTCAATGCACTTGGCGTCTACAGGGGGAGTGGAGCGGTGGAACCCACTTGACACCATGTGCATTGAAAACAGCTGATGCGTAATTTTCAAAATGGAATGTTACATGGGATTCCCGGAACTAATATATGGTTCCAAGTTCATAAATTGATCGGTAAAGTTCATAACCGTAATAGTCTCACAGGATATCCATTGGTCTTTTCCCCCCATGGAAATGCCTCTCTTCGGTATCTTGAGGCTCCTGAAGGATCATCCCATTTAGCAAATGGCTAATAACTATAGCTGGTAAGCATTGAATAAATTAGTGTGGTTATGAATAGCAGAAAAAAGTTTAGAAGTGGAGCTTAGTTATTATCCGTTTGATACATGGGATGATCGTCCAAGAGAAACCACCCCCGGGGGCTTTTTGATGCCAAGACAAAAGCATCACTGCTTGGTTTTTTGGTGGCAGAACAGACGACAAGAAAAGAATATGTGGCATGCAATGGGATGTCAGAACGACCGAAGAACCTGCAAGGGCCCCCCAACCCCCCCTGTTTTTATTTTTTGGCAGCAAACACAATAAAGAAGCTATTGGCTCCAGAAGCCTTTCAAACAATAAGCAAAAGCCTGCAGCAAGGCATGAAGCGGCCAGCTGCTGCAGCCTGCAGCATGGGCATGAAGCGGCCAGCCGCTGTGCAGCAGGCAAGAACTTGTAAAGCTGTGGCGCAGAGTGCCAGGCAGGACCAGCGACAGGAGCAACCTACGGCCGTCGCCCTCCTGCCAGCTTTCTGGATGATCAATGACGCATGTGAGTCCATGAAAAGTTCTATGTTCTAGGTTTTTCCCTCAGTAAATGGGGATTACCTAGATGAGTTGATGGTGCAAGTCCTTGATGGATCGGTTATTAGCGTGCGCCTCACGGAGGGGTTCAGCGGGTCAATTCGTAATGATCTGCAAGAGTTTTTGAATCGACAGGTGAACCTCTTTCACTTGCCACCCAACACAACAGGTGATACGGACGTCAGTCTGAAAGCTTTTGTCCCGCAAGGACGAACCAGTGCCAGCGGGTTTCATTTCGAATGCCATACCGTTTTCACGCATTGGAAGAGTACACTAATGGCCACAGCACAGAAGTATCACCCAGGGTCGCTTATCAAGGACCTGCAACTCAGAAGAGGAACCGTGTGACCAGACAGCCGGTTCAAGTCTCTTTGCAAGCCGCTATCCCTGAGGGTGAAGATGAAGGTGGAGAAGACCAGAGACAGATCCCACTGCAGACGGAAGGTGCCATGACAGACGCCAGCAAGAGGCAACGTTCTCCTGGAGGGTCAATGTTCCAAGAACACCTGGATGAATTTGATGAATGGGAAGAAGTTGACCTGGAATTCAACAATGGGGATGTTGTCTATGCGCCTGTTTTGGATCCTACTGCAGATGCTGCTGGTATTGGACCAGGACCTCGTCCTCCCATGGGAAACAGTTGGACTGAAGATGCCGCCATTGCCGAGCGTCATCGGAGAGCCAATACACACTGCCCTACAGACGTCATGTCATATGCTGCACTATGATCCAATTCGGAAAGGAGATGCGTGGCGAATCATACTACGCAGTGGCTCACGGTGCAGAAGGACGCTATGTGCAGTATCGGAAATGGGCCAGAACTCATTTAGAAAGGAAAAGTGTTCTGGGGAAAGATTTTATCAAGTACCTCGCAGTCAAGGAGCACTATTTCGGCACCTATGAAGATGACATGTACTACAGAGCTGAAAGGATTGCACAAAAAGGAAGCAGAGAAAATGATTCAGCAGACTGCAAGAGTGCCTCCACAAAGTAAACTTTAATAGAACCCCAACTGTATGGGAGCAGAGCGTTCTATATATGTAAATTGCTTTGCATGCTTTCCTTTAAGTATAACAGCATGATCGAATTGAATTATGATTTCTATGGAAAACAAGTTGGGCTCATCAACTCTTGCCGGCATTTTGCTCAGTTTCTCCTGAAACTGAAAGCGGGACCCGAAACTTCCAACGATTGACTTTCAGGGGCGAAAATGTTACGGCTACCCCTCCGAAGTGTAACATAGCCCCTTGAAAAATGGTGGTTGGAAGACGATCCTTTCCTATACCCGAAAAGGAAATGAATCATCTTCCAATGATTGATTTTCAGGGGCGGAAATATGTTACGGCCATGTTACTTTCAGGGAGGGTTCCCCCGCATTTTTTTTGCACAGGATCCTATTGCCAGAGACCTTACAACAGTCGGGACTGCCAAGATGAAGAGGGCCAATAGATTTGGGCCAAGATCCTTGAGGAAGTTGGGGATATTGGGAGACAGCTTCAAATCATAGGGTGATTTTATTTAAAAAGGTATATTAGTAGCTGCTGGTTTCAAACATTTCTGAAATTTTCAAGCCTGAAAAAGATGGAGCCCTTTTGTTTCATATTGAAAGCGTTACATAAGTAGCTGAAAAAATTAGTGCTTTTTGGGGGGTTCATCTTCAGGGGAACCACCAACAAGCATCGAATGTTACCTATGGTACTATTCATTATTCATCACACCTTTTTCTTGACGGATTGAATTTCATGTTAAATATTTAACTTCAACCCCAGAGTCATGGTACAATCATCCGCCCTTCAACGTTTGACAATTTGCACCCTTGGCTTGATAACAGCTCCCGAAAACGGGGGCTGAATCACTGAACATGGTGATTCTTTGGTTTTCTTCCAGGGGACTGTTGTACGGACAGAAGGCCCAAAAGTTACCCCCCCTGAAACTAACATAGCCCCTGAAAATCAATGGTTGGAAGATGAGTTTCCTTTTGGGGCCCGGCCCCCTGGGTGCTATGTGGAAGTTTCCGAAAATAGGGGTACCCCCAAATCATCAATTTTAATAGGGTTTTCCATTATAAACCATTCATTTTGGGGTACCCCTATTTTTGGAAACACCCATGTCAGTTTTGGGGAGAGTACACCTTTATTTCAATCCGACTTTTCATCTCAAAATACCCTGTACACCCCCGAAAACTGACTGGAATGGCTGGATTTCTAGTTTCTCAATGTTTTTCGTGTTCCAACTGAAAGCCTTTTCAGGTTCCAGGTGTTACTGTAGTTTTCTGGGTTTTAGCAGCAGTTGTTTGTTGAGTTGCCTTTGAGATCTACAAATTGGAACATTTTCCATCAAAGATGCACAAAAAACTGCCATAATTAGAAAAAGGATGCTGTATTTTTCCAAAGCATGGGGGTGCCGGGGTGCAGTACGTAGGATTTCATCCTGTACAAGTTCCAGGATTAAGAAAAAACACCCTGTGATGATGATGATGATGATGATGATGATGATGATGATGATGATGATGATGATGATGATGACGATGACGACGACGACTACCCCAATAATAATGATAAGGGTTATAATAACAACAGCAATAACAACAACAATAATAGTAACAGTAGGGATTTCCCCTATTTTTTGAATTCCGCTAAAAGAACAATCTCGAATCTTTATATCTAACATTCCTCCAGGATTTCAGCTCGAAATCCCCGAAGATTTTCAAGGCCCGCCAACTGGTCACAACTGGTGCATGCGGCCGCCGCCTTTCGATTAGAAGATCTGAGGTGTCGATCTGGTGGAGGATTTCGGAGGGAAAGTTTGATTTCAAAGGTTCCCCCCAGATTTTGGCTGGGGTCATATAAATGTATGTACCTGGATCTTCCTTTTTGTGTGTACAATTTGTGCCGAAATTCACCGGAAAAAACAGACCATGTTTTTTTTACATATCTGGAAGATGCAGGTATGCTGATATGATACTATTATATAATATATATGTATATAAATCTGCGGAGCCGATGTTAACCTTACTTTCTAGAGAGGCATCTTCGTGTGAGTGATCGAACTTAGAAGCTTGCATTCAATTTCACCCATGTCTTGTTCACTGTTTGTTTGGTAACCTTTTTGTATCAAGTCAAGATCTGGAAGTGATCTGTGGGCATCTAGTTGATGGGGAGGCTAAGACCGAAGACTTGAAAGTGAATTCCCCCATTCCAGAAAAGTGTGCTGCACTTTGAGATGTGTTGTATTTGTGAAATTGAATGAGTCTTGAAAGAAAGTAAACTATATATATGTAAACATCTTTCTTTCTCATATACCATAGTTCTTCACTAAACTGTATATCTATAATATGATATTGTATTATTTTGTAAGATCTACAGTATCTCCCGGGGCGTATCGCATGGTGAGTTGGTGAAGAAGTTAAGAACGGGAGTCAGGTGGTCCCCCCAAATTTTTTGAAAATAACCATTTGGGATATTTTTTGGATGTTTAAAACTCTACCAAAAGTTGACTTTTTTTGGACCCTTGACATTTTCACCTCTGAACTTCCTTCACTTTTTGTTATAAAGGAAGGAGAAGATGGGTGTTTTTTTTCAAAATTTTCTTTTATCGGGGCCAAGCCGCAACCAGCTAGTGATTTTTTTGCTGGAAAAAACTAGGAATTTTCTAAGGTTTTTTTTTGGGAAATTTTTAACCTTGGACATTTGGATTTCTTTGAAATTCCCTACAAAGATAGTAGGTAGAATCGACCAAAAAATTCACTGGGCTGTGGGTATCGTGCAGCTGCAGCAGCGTAAACATGACCATTTCCATACTAAGTGGTCCAAGCAAAGAGTCGCAAGAAGGTGAGAGTGGTTCGCGGCAACCAGTTGAAGTGACATGTTCCTATTAGAACTCTTTTAGATAAAATAGCAGTTTTCCAATGGGAAAGATTCCTGAAGGAGGAACATCGAATTTCAGTTTTATCATTGAAATCAAGTGAAGTGAAATACTCATGGAACTTTGGTTACCCTCCAGGTTACACGAACATATTCCCACCAAACGGGATAGCCGGAAGTGTGCCAAACGGTCTTCGGGATATGTGATCGTTCCTTCCGGAGGGTGCACATTGATCTGTACTCAAATCCTTACACGCCATCCTTCAAATTCACCCTTTTTGTGAGATCCGGAAAAATCATCGGTTCAACCCATCCACCGAACCACCACGACTTGGGGTTCCTTCGAAAACGTGAAAATTTTTCAGGGGGTTGTAATCGGATTCAACCCATTTGGGGGCTTCGTGAAGCTGACCATTTGGCCCCCAACTCCTGGCGAGAAAGCCAGCTGCTTGTTGCAGGTGTGTGGGGGATGCCTTTGGTGACGAATTACACCGAGAATTGCAGCACTTGGCGGTGCAGCTTGTTTTTTTTGGGAGGGATGACACCGTGGGGGTGTGGCTTTTTGGTCGTAGGTACGACATGGCGGGGAGGTTTAGGGGTCCAGGAGGCGAAGGTTGAAAAGAAAGTCGGACCGAGGATGAAAAAAGAAGAAATGACTTTGAGGTGAGGTGAATTTACACCCCCGAAGTTTAACAGCTCGCCCCTCAAAATCGGTGGCTGGAAGGCTAGTTGCCTATTGGTTTCGGTAACTTTTCAGGGGCTAAGTTAAAACTCCGGGAGGGTACTTTTTTGTTTTTTCCATGGATACTTTGAACGTCACGATGATTTTTCCGTGGCGTTTGTCATGTGTATTTTTTATACTTGGATCAGTCGATCATCGTTTTGGAAAAGAAAACTTTTGGTGAAGAACAGGAAAGTGGAACAGAGGGTAACAGTGGTGTGGCGTTGAAGAAGATTAGCATACATTTACTTACCTTCCAACTGGTCCAACAAGAAAAGGATGAATCTGAACTTTTGAGAGAAAGAGAACCCCCTTGTGCCCCGAAAGGCAAGCCGACCATTAAACCCGAGATTCGTCCCCTGGAATCGTTGATTATATACCATCCGGTAAACTAGCAAGTCGCCATGGAAAATCCCCATTTTTTTCTGGTAGATACCCTCAAAATGGAGAATCCCCATCTTTCCTGGTAGATACCATCGAAATGGTGGATTGTTATATGGGTATTTCCAAAAATAGGGGTACCCCAAATTGGATGGTTTATAATGGAAAACCCTATTAAAATGGATGATTTGCGGGTACCACTATTTTCGGAAACATCCATATAATCAACTCAGTATCAAATAATGCAAAGCTTTTGGGTGATGGCATCCTTCACTTCAAAAACCCGAGATGTCAAGGTGGATCAAGAAGGCTTCGAAGGATTTATGCGTGCCAGCGCGTTGGCACTGCTGACGTGATCTGGAACACAAACATGTGGAGATGAGAGTTTCTGGGGGCAGTGAAAGGTTGGGATGATGATGATGATGATGATGATGATGATGATGATGATGATGATGATGATGATGATGATGATGATGATGATGATGATGATGATGATGATGATTTTGCCTGAGCTTTGGAATTTGACTCCTTTAATGTATTTTCCATTCCACCTCTTAGTGAATTATATCAGGTCAAAAAAATGCCACCAGAGCATGGCCGTTTTTTGTTGATAATTGCGTCCTTTTTTGATAGCGGTAAGAAGGTTGAAACTTGTTGATATTTTGTGTACTTCACCTTATTGCCCGAAAGAAAATTGGGATAACTCAACTTGTTATCTTGGATAGCTAGATTCGATAGTCGAGAAATACTGTTTATGGTTCAGAAATCCTGCACCAGTTGAGGTTGGTAGTTTATAGTTACCACTATTTACAGGGTTTTACACATCCCAGGTGGTTATCGCCGGATTTCTGAACCATCAACAGTATGGGTTATAATCCCCACGAATCCCCAATAAATACCATGGGTACACGTACGTTATAGGGGTACACCCGTCCTTGTCCCTTGAAAATTATGCATCCACCTAACAAAAAAAAAATCACGCTTCAGTGGAAACTGGCCGTATTTGAAAGGTAACTTTCCTATTGGAGATACACCCATTTTTGACTGAACCATGTTTATGGGAGGAAGGGTATGAATCCACATGAGCAATGAAAACACCCTGGTTGGTGGTTTGATATGGGGGATTATACTACCCAATTATGTAGGGATTAAAATAAACCATTATAAGGATCCCTATTAAACAGCCAGGATTCAATGGAAAGTAAGTCCGGGTTTTTTTCGTGGCTATGTAAGGGAAACCCTCTCCCAAAACAGGCAAACATAAGGTTCAGAACGCCCTCTATTTTAGGTACCTGAAACTTTTGTTGAGGAAGGGTATGAATCCACACGTTTTTAATTGGTGGCAAACCTTTGGATTCATCCAGATCCGTCAGGCAAGAACATCCGGGCGCTGTTGGATATCCTCCAACAACTTAGTATGTTGGTTTACAACGGGGTTGCAACTTATAGATATAAATGAGGTTTTGTTGGAGTTATTGACTGGTTAGCAACCATGAAATCTATATATACAAATGAAAGCCCAATTTCAATAAAACTCAGTTTCAGAAAATACATGAGTTTATTGAACCTCCGAAACTACAAGAAGCACCCCACGATTCACTAACTCATTCTTGTTTCAAGAAGAGACTGATTCAGGTGATTTCACCAAAAATCAACTTCGCCCCAAGCAAAGAAATATCTACATGTTAACATGTCCCCTAAAAAATGATGCTTGGAAGCCGATCCTTTCCTATTTAAAATGGTCTCTTTTCAGGATGACGAATTCATTCATTTTCGGGGTGTTGAATGGAAACTTTAGGCTCTGAGATCGGTGGAAATAAGATGTTGAAAGTAAGAATCGGGGGGGGGGGGGTTAGGTGGAAATTTTCGGGGCGTCTTAAGTGGTGAATCTGTTTTCACCTGTGGATACCCTGCCACTCTATATATATTTTTTTTTGGGGGGCTTTAAAACCCTCCTGTGATTGGATCGCCTTTTTTAATGGGATTCCTTCAGGGGTGGGGGTGGTGAATCTTCCCCTAATCTTCCCTAACGTTTTTTCAGGAATCTTTAGGCTTCCCCCAGTTACCCCCCCCACTCCCCGGCCGGACACCTTGAACTGAGGTTACAAGCCTTGCTCCAACAAGGCGAAGGCTGCGCAGCCTTCGGCAACGCAGCCTTTCTGGAAGCAGCGGTGGAGGCGTTCGTTGGTTCGGGGTGAGCAAACGCAGCTGGCAAACAACCCCTTTCTTCCCCCCCCAAAAAAAGGGTGAAGGTCAGAGGATAAGTTACTCAAACTGCACCAAGATTTCGTACCAAAAACATAGCTTCAAGATTGGCCTGATCCTAGTTATGAACGGAGTTATATGTATGAGGGCCCTTTTTTAGTGGGCCTTACTAAATGGGTTTCACTTTTTTTCACCCCTAATTTCAGTAGGAGTAAAACAAAGATCAACATCGGGTGTTGAGGCTTGCCAAGCTTGTGGCCTTCGAGGGTTCGCAAACTCAGGGGGGTTTTGGTGACGGTGGGGTGCAGGGGTGAGGGGAGATGTTGAATTCCCCCACCACAAAGTGGGCTCATACCAGCTATAAGACACACAGAAAAACGCTGGGATGTGATGAATTGGAGGATTTCTTGTCAAGACATCCCGAACTTCGGGCCGGGCTTCCATTGGGGTGCTCACCCAGGATCACGACGTCATCATTTTTAGGGGAGCGGACATCCGAACCTAAATCCTCCATTTTTCGGTTGTTATCCAGGGATTGCACACCCGGAAAGCTAACATGACAATGAACAATTCCAACCATGACATGAGTCGATGTATCTCCCCCCCCAAAAAAAAGATAGATGATTTCAACCATCTGTTGGTTGCTTAAGGGGGGTTAGAGGAACATCCCCAACATACAAGCCCCCCCCCAAAAAAAACCTATGGTTTTCAACGATTTCACCGAGGCTTGGCAAAGTCTTGGCAACGGCACAGCCTATGCTGTGGTGGCGTAGCGCGTGCCCGAAAACCCCCCAAAAATGCTGTTAGATTCATTTTGTTTTGTTTATTATTTTTGATTTGCTGTACATAGTTCATTTCTTTTCTCCGTGTATATGCTAGTTCTTTTGCATCTAACAAATTTTATATGAAAATGTACTCTCTGCAAATGTCATGTTTCTAGAGAACTTACGATGCGTCGCAAGTTGAAGGTGTGAAGTGCAGAAAAAGCAATCCTTCAATCATAGGTGCTTTTGAATAAATAGAAAGGTTGAAGGGAAACACCGGAAACAAAAAATCTGACAGAAATGGTGCAGTGCCAAAGATGTGTCCCTATGGATCCAAGTAGCTGCTAGGAATGCACTTAGGGTACAATTTGGGGGGTAAAGTACCTTCTTAGGAGGTACTTGGATCCATAGGGTGTTATGATTTTTGATGCAAAATCGAAGCTCTTTCCCCCCACTTGAAGGATGGGGCATCCACCTGGGAAGTGGTTAGGTAAGGGGGTAAACCTTCCGCCATTTACAACTACTTGGATGTCCCAGGAAGTTAGTAAATGGTTAGTAATGGGGTTATAACCTGCTTATATATGGGGTATATTGGGGTTATAACCCACTTACTAGACTTTCGCTAACTTCCTGGGACATCCAAGTACCCTAACCCTACTTCAGGGATTTACTATGGGATTAACGACTTACTAAATGGGATGATCCTCCAAGTACTCCCCCCCCCCCCACCAAAAAAAGATGGTCGCAACAAAAAGGGTTTTAAAGAAAGGGATGAGCCTGTTGGTTGAAAATTCCCTTTTGCTTCCAAGTTTGAGTACACCCCCCGAAAACCTAACATGGATACCCAAAATGATGGTGCTTTGGAAAAGGTGTATCTCTATCCCCCTTTGTTGGTCATTTTTAGGTATCTATATAAAATTTCAAGGGGTATAGTTCAATAAATACAAAGTTCCCTTCATGAATACTAAATACAAAAGTTCCCTTCATAAATACTAAATACAAAGTTCCCTTCACTCCATCACCTTTTTTTTTAAAGGAAACCCTGTCAGGTACCGCCAGGTACAACGGCAGTACAAGGAGCGGCATCACAGTGTCAGGGAAGCTCAGGGGGTTCGGCCTTGATCCTGGGGGGTGCTTGGAGGATCATCCCATGACGGGTCACGCAAGTAGTTAGTAACTGGGGTTTAACCCTCCTATAAATGGCCTTATAGATGGGTAACCGGGGTTAAAACGGGGCCCCTACTTTTGAGGGATTTTCCCTTACTTGGAGGATTATCCCACTTAGTAAGTGGTCAATAACCATGGCGATCGGTTTCGTTCCCAAGACCTGGGGTTGTGGGACCCCCAAATGGCCAATATACATACTTACTAAATTGGATAATCGCAAACCTTTAGGCTTCCAACACCAGGGAGATGGTTCCGATTCTTTTGTTTGATTTGACTTGACATTTTTTTTAAGTGAGAAGCTTTGGTAAGGTTTAAGTGAGCTCCAGCATGGGAGATCAACAAAATTCAGGGTTTGAATCACTGCTGGTATATTTGCAATTCTTTGTGACCTTTTTGCGATGGTTAAGCGACCCTTCAGAAGTTTTAAATGACCTCCAATGTCTGCGGATAAAAAGGTCACGGCTTGAATCACCTTGGTATATTTTGCATTTCTTGATATGGGTGTTTCCTTAAATGGCGGTACCTCCATTTCACACCCCAAAATGATCATTTTTAGTAGGAAAACCCATGGGTTTGTTGGGGAAACCCAGCATTTTGAGGAACCGGAGGGTGAATTCTCACAGCTTGTTTTTTTTTATCACAGCGGTTCACGTTACGTTTTCCGGGGGATTTTTTCGGATGGGAAGTTCGGGAAAGCAGAATCTGGGTGAAAGTAGATGGCGAGCCACTCCCCCAAGTTCGGTGGCGATCTGTAAGGGGCCATGATAAAGCAAGACTAATGGGAGTGGCGATCGCCATTTGATCCTTTCCAGGTGGTATATATATATATATATTCAAAATGACTTTGATTTCCACTTACTGCCAGAAAATTTACGGATGTCCTCTGAAAAGGGACCATTTCAAAAGGAAAATGGTCTTCCGACCACCATCTCATAGATTCCATGTTAAATTTCGGGGGAGTGTAGAATGACCAAATTAAGCCTGACTGATGCCACCATTCTCAAGCTTCATGTTTGGGTTCACTGCCCGGGGTCTTGTTGATTCGTTGTCGTTGGTTCAGCAGTTGTCTTGGTCCTTTACTTGTCCGGTCTATTGTGGGTCCAGTCACCTCCCCTGGGTTGTTGCTGGCTTCTCCTTTGGATTTCTGACTTGTCTTGTGCTTCAACTGCTGATCCTTGGACTTTGCTACCGTCACCTGATCCCTTGGCTTGTTCCCTCCCCTCACTCGGGGACTGCTCCTTCTGCTCGGTCGCTTGCCCGTCTTCGGGGCTACCTGCATGGGCGCGAGGCCTGAAAATACACCAGTGGATTTCGAGCTTGCCATTCGTGATCTCTGTCGCAGGGTGGATTTTCTTGCCTCTCGGGTTGCTCATCTTGAGACTGTGTTGGACGAGCGTCCTCAACTTGGCTGGATTGTTCTCACTGAGGAGTGCCTCCCTGTGGAATCTGGTATCTACGGCTCCCGTCTCATTCAAGTGGAAGAGGGTCCTCCTCCTTTGCCTCAGCGCCTTCTGGATTGGGCTTCTCCCTTGATCGCTGGCTCTGGTGCTTTGCGACGGGCCCGGCGTGTTTGGGAAGGTGGTTTTTGGTGTGGCGTTGCACTTCGTTGTCGCACTAACTTCACTCCTTTGGAGACCATCTCTGTGCCTGACTCTCAGTGGATCGTTTCAGGCCTGCCTGTTACCAATGGACAAGACTGTGATTGCCTTTGCAGAGGCTGGTGACCCTGTACTTTTGATCGCCAAGGTACCAGCCGAATTCAGTGATGCTGCCCATGACCTCGAGTGCTTTGCCATCCCTGTCATGAGCCGCAACAATGGTCTTTTGCTCTGTGTTCCTCGAGGAGTTTTCTCTGAGGACGTTTTGATTGATTGCCTTTCCGGAGACGATGCTCTTCATGTGATTGGGCCTTCAAAGGGGATCCCTGTTCAGCTCCACGAAGAGGGAGAAGATCAGTCTGTAGTTCCGGTCCCTGGGAATGTGAATGTGCTTTTGGTGGATTTGTCGGATGATGCTTTGACTTGGCTGAGGGAATATGATCAGAACATGGATGTGATTGATTCTATCATTCCCTTCTCTACAGAGCACCCGTTTGCTGTACCGGTGGCTTCGCAGTTGGTTCCTTTTGCACAAGAATGGATTGGTGGGCAGGGGTCTGAAAGAGTAAATATTTATTCCGCTCAAGAAGAGCACGATCCTCCCCCAGTGATGAAAGCTTCTGTCAAAGGTGCCGGAAAGCCAAAGGGTGTCGTTCCAAAGCGCATCACCAACGCACATGTGATGGAGCAGCTTGAGGTGATGTTGGCTCAGATGAAGTCTCTGGCTATGAGGACGGAAGTTTTGGAGTCAGCTGGAAGCAGTGGTGGTGCAAAAGCTGCTGTCGAGCCTGGCGTTGGAAACATCTCGGGTGTCCCTGCAGTTTCTGCAGGTTTGATTCAAGGTGGTCCTCCTGCTACAGCGTTCGCCAAGTACACTGCGTTGGTGGGCCCTCCTCCCAAGGTAAAAGTGGTGACGCCTGCTCCTTCCAATCCGGTTCTGCCAAGTCCTCTCGAGAATCAGCCCGCAGAAGAGAACTCCCTGGCTTTGGCTTTGACTCAGCAAAGCTCCGCTGTGATGGCTCTAGTGTCCCATCTCACAAGTCAGGGCGACCCCCTGACAGATATCCCCGGAGTCAGTGCTCATTCCACTTCCGTCAGAGGCGTGCAAAAGCGCGAGAAAATGCAGCAGGATCTTGCTGCTGGCACCTCCACCTATTATCTCCAAGTCATGCAACAGTTGCACAAGAAGCTGTTCCCGTCCTTGCCCCTGCCGAAGAGTGTCGACGAGTTGGGCCACCTTTCGGTTCTGACCTACTTAGAGCGGACAGGAGGCTACAAGCATGCTCGGGATGCAGGTTTGCTGATGTGGTTGTTGGGGTATGCCGTAGACGCGGCAGCTCAAGGAGATCTTCATCAGGTGAGGGAGAGGCTTGCGTTAATGATGGTATCATTGGATCAGAGCGTGGTGGACGGCGACTGGTCGGTTGCTTACCTCCTATCCTTGGCAGAAGATCCGCCTCTGGCCATGTTTTTGGACAAGTCAAGCGTAGTATCTCCCTTTGGAAAGCCCTTTTCGAGCCTGGTACCTCCCCAGTGGTCGTCGGTCGTCCTGGCCTTCGTCAAAGAGATGGAAGTTTTGCAAAACAAAAAGCCAGAACTTTCTCGCAGGCAGCCGAAGAGTGCAGATCCAGAGAATCCATCGCCAAAAAGAAAGCCCAGATTTCCGAAGAAGCCTCGCTCCGATCAGGAGCCTCCAAAAGCCCAATGAGGATGAAACGTGAAGTAATTAGCAGTGTGGATGGCCGAGTTCCCGGTAGCGCTGTTCCTTCTGCTGTGGTGCATGATGATGTTGTCAATACTCGCAATGACTTGTTTGACAAGAAAATCTCTTTTGCTTCGTGGTGTGCCCAGATGGTAGCTTCTGTGTTCCGCACCCGAACTCCCTTTTCAGCCTTTGTTCGTTCTGCCATACATCTCACTCGAGACCCGCAGGTCTCGACATCGCCTGCTTTCCCTATACCTTTGCCTCATGTTGGAGTCTTTGGTAGGATGCCCTCAGGTTTGTCACTTCGCCAACGGTCTCGTTATCACTTTCGTCGTGCTGTGGTCCTGACCATTTTGGCTCTCAATTTTTGGTGGAGTGGCAACAGATTTCTTGATCCAAATCTTCTGAGGAGGTCTCCCTCGTTCTCTCAAAGGCGTATCATCAGACGAGTGGTGGACTTTATGCAGGTTGACGGCCCCAAGTCTCTTTGGCTGGTCGACGTTCTCCCCAATTAGTTGCAAGATTTTGTGAGCTCTCAGATGCTTTGACTTCAGCAGGTGTTCGTGGCAGCCCCTATGATCATACCTTTGAAGGCCGTTCTGATGCTGTCCCTACTAACAACACTGCTATGCCTGAGCTAGAGCCCTATCGTTCCCTTGACTTTGAGAGGTTGATGGTGATTGGTGAAGGGCATTTTGATCCCGTTCCTTTCCTTGACGATAACCTGTGCATGGCCTACTGCAATCCTGACTGCCTTCTTCATTCTGGCCTTCCCGGAGACGATGATGTCCCTGTTTGCCGTGACCCTATGGAGCAGGTGGTGGGCTTAATGCATGTTTGGGATCTGAGAGGTTTGTTGGTCCTTCATGAAAATGACGTACCTGGACGCTATCCCCATGAATCCATCCGCATCTTCAATTGTTACAAGAATCGCAGCTGCGATCGCCAAATTGGCGATCGCCGTGGTCGCAACTTCTGTGAGATGAGACTCTTTGGTCCAAGCAAGCTGCTTCCTGCTGGTCCCGATGTGTTTGAGCTGTTTCTTGAGAAGGACGAGGAGGTTCATGTTAGCATATCTGACAGACGGGACTTTTACCATCAGTTCCGTACGACCTACACCAGAGCCATCAGCAACACCCTTTCTCCTGGGATACCTGCTGACTTAGTCGAAGATACTCAAGCTTTCTCTGCCCTCCTGCTCCGCAAGGCAAGTGCTTCAGTGTCGAGGCATGCTATCGGTGATGGACTTTTCGCCTCTCATCGATTTCCCAGAGCCTCTCGTGGAAAGCCTAAGGTTGTCTTCGGTGCCTTTGCTAGCATTCTTCAAGGCGACCATGGTGGAGTAGAATATGCATGTCAAGCTCACGAAGGTTTGCTTCAGTCGGTAGGGTTGCTCCGTGATGAGTGCAGGATCGTGGCCAATCGTCCATTCCAGGGCGACACTATGATGCAGGGTTTGGTGATCGACGATTTCTTTGTTGTCAGCAAGGTTCCTCGTGGGTTTCAAGGTACTACGCCTGATGTCGCTGCTGTGCGTGAAGCCATTGCTGTTTATGATCGTGAAAAGATCATTGGGTCACCTTCCAAAGACCTTTTCGGTGAGAAGTCAGCCAAAGTGATAGGGGCCCACATAAATGGATGTGATCGTGCTTTGGACAAAGGCATTTGCCCCCTTGGTTCGCCGTCGTCAAAGCGGTTTGCATTGGCTTGGATTACCCTTCAGATTTGCTCGTTGGCCTTCACTACGGATGTCTTGCACGTCTGCCTTCTTGGGGGTTGGGTTTCGTTGCTTACCTTCAGAAGGCCACTCATGAGCATTCTTAATGAATCCTTTCGTTTGGTCGACTCCTCTTCTATTTGCCCTTCTCGACCACGTCTGGTGAAGCTCACCCGTGCCGTGGCGAATGAACTTACGCTCCTTGCCCTGTTGGTCTCTCTTGCAGTGTCTGACCTGAGATCTGAAGCATCTCCCTTTGTCTACGCCACGGATGCCTCTCTTACTAAGGGAGCCATCTGCCGTGCCCCTATCAATGTGGATTTTGCTCGTTTCCTATGGCGCATCTCTCGTTCCAAAGGGGCCTATCATCGCCTCATGACTCCGTTGCAGACGATTTCTAAGAGGCTTGGATTGTTGGAGGAGTTGGGTCCTGAAACCACTACAACCATTTCAAGACCAATAGCCTTTTGCTATGATTTCCTGGAGGTTTTCTCAGGGGCCTCCACAGTGTCTCGTGCATTGGATGCTTTAGGCTTCGTGGTAGGCCCGCCAGTGGATTTATCAATAAGTGAAGAATACAACATGGAGTGGGTTAGAGTTGTTTCTTGGATCACTTTTATGCTGGCAGCCAAACGCTTGTGCTCCGTAATGTGCGAGCCGCCATGTACGTCATTCTCCATCATGAGACGGCCTCCTCTCAGATCTCGTCTGTGCCCGTATGGTTTTCGCCAAGAAATCAGCAAACCTACCTTGGGAACCTTTTGTTGTGCAGGTCTCTTCAGATACTCCGCGTGGCTTTGATCAATGGTGCTTGTGCTATCCTGGAATCTCCTTTCAGTGCCCTGACGAAACATTTGCCTCCTTATGCTGCTTTCCTTAGGCAGCCTGGTGCCTCCATGTGTCGGACCGACAGCTGCATGTTTGGTTCCATCCACCTTAAGGCATTTCGGTTCTTGGCCGCAAATTTGGATTTGTCGGGGCTCCGGATTAAGTGCTCTCGCGATCATCAGCACATTGTTGTGCAAGGTGCTTACACCAAAGCATCTGCCACATACACTCCTGGGTTGTCTGAGGCCCTTGCTCAAACCTTTGCAGAAGGCATTTTGAAGTTCAAAGGTGAAATTGAAGATTGTTGTTCGCCTCCGGTCAAGGGTCTGGAATCTCAAGCTATCAATTCTGTTGCCCTCTCATCTGATTGGGAGGTCCATAAATCTTGGACGTTCCGTCGTCCTGCTCACATCAATGTGTTGGAATTTTCTGTGTTGGAGAAGCTCGCTACTGATCTGGTTGAACAGGGCATTTCTCGAAGGGTAGTGTCGTTGGCGGACTCTTTTGTGGTTTCTGCGGCCGCCGCCAAGGGGAGAACCTCCTCCTATGGGTTGGCTCCTGTGCTGAGCCGCTACAATGCTTTGTGCGTCGCTGGTGGTCTTTACTTCAACGTCCCCTTCGTCCCTACGAGGTTGAATTGTTCTGATGACCCTACACGTGATTGCCCGCTTCGTCCAAAATCAGGTTCCTTCGACGTTTCAAGACTCTCCTCTTCAGATCAGTATCGTGTTGCTGCTTTGCCTAAGCTTCGTCGTTGGTGCTCCAACTGGCTTCGTCTCTTGCTATCGTTAGTAGGCCCTCGATGCCTGGTTTGGAACGACCGCTCTGTCTTTCGTCAGTGTGGCTTTGGTCTCCCTCGCTTGGATTTTGCTCACATGGACTTCGATGCCACGTTGGGTTTCGCAGGGGAGGGTCCTTATGGTCTGTCTTTGTTTTGCCTGTTGTGTCCCTTGTGTGTTTGTTGGCCATGGAATTCCGTAGCCTTTTTCGCCATGGTGACGATGGGAGAAGCTGTGCTTTTTCCGAGGCATTCTGCAGATTTGGCGAGACAACGGAAACGACAGTTGATGCCACAATTGCCTGCAGGAAGGCCTGTGTTGGAGGCTACTTCACACAACAGAGAGGAACTGTTTTCTGCTTTTTCGAGTTGGTGCCTGTCACAAGACATACCGCTGGGAAACTTGTTGGAATCGGCTCTTCTCAACGTGGAGGAGATTAACTCTATCCTTTCTGCATATGGCAAGGCCCTTTACTCTGCAGGTCGCCCTTATGGTCACTTTGCGGAGACGATAAATTCTGTGGTGTCACAAAGGCCAGTGCTGAGACGGAACTTGCAGCAAGCTTGGGATTACGCTTTTTCATGGGTGAGGGCAGAGCCCCCTACTCATCATCTGGCATGTCCTTGGCAGGTTTTGTTAGCGATTTTATCTACAGCACTTCTTTGGGGATGGCGAAGAGTTGCAGGAATGTGTGCATTATGTTTTGGTGGAATCCTTAGAACTGGTGAGGCTCTAAACGCTTTCCGCTATGACCTCCTTTTACCGGACGACACTTATGGGACAAATCAGTACGCACTCCTTGCAATTGCGGAACCAAAGACCCGTTTTTCAGCAGCAAGACACCAATCCAGCAAGATCGATTCTAGTGACCTTCTCCGTGTGTTGACTCTGGCTTTTTCCGATCTGTCACCAAACGAAAAACTGTGGCCAATGTCCGGCCAGACGCTACGGAACAGATTTAAATCTATTCTCCATTCGCTTGGCTTGACGACTATCCATCCTGGTATGCAAAGTCTGGATTTGGCCAGTCTTAGGCCGGGAGGAGCTACGTGGTTACTGCAGGTGACAGAACAATCGGAACTTGTACGCCGCCGTGGCAGATGGGTTACAGCGAAGGTTATGGAAGTGTACTTGCAGGAGGTGTCAGCGGCTAGATACTTGAACTGTTTGGATCAATTTCAAAAGCAACGCATTTTTGGATTGGCATACGCTTTTTTAGGTATCTTGACGCAAGGGGAACACTTTTGGAAAGCTAGGATTCCAGACAACATGTGGTTTCGAATTTTCAGCAGGACATGATGCGCTTATAGCAAATGGTGGGAGTGGAAATAACGGGTCGAAGCTTTTGCAAAAATTGCAAAAAGCCGTGTGATACCTCCTTGTGAGATGGCAGAAAAAAGGTGCGCTCTTGAAGGCTTGACCAAATTAAGCCTGACTGATGCCACCATTCTCAAGCTTCACCCAAAACCCGCTCCTCCCTGCATATGTCCTGCTGGGTCAAAGCTTTTGCAAAAATTGCAAAAAGCCGTGTGATACCTCCTTGTGAGATGGCAGAAAGAAGGTGCGCTCTTGAAGGCTTATATATTTTTTGCTTTCAAGATAAAAATCACTTTCTAGCATTTCGACATTCCCTTCAAAAAAAACATCTTCGTTGAAAATCCACGAACATTTTGTCGGCGAAGCTGTCGCAAGAGTTCTTCCAGGCTACAGATGTTGAAGTGAGGGTACCTCAGTGCGATGGACCAAAGGAATCCTCCTCCAATGGTGATGGTGTGATGACATTTGAACCTCCCTGAAACTCACATAGCACCTGAAGATGGGATATCCCAAAAGGAAAATTCATCTCCCAACCACCAAGTTTCAGGGGCTATGTTAGTTTCAGGGAGTGTACGTTTTTTGTTCCAGCTTGCTTGATCCAAAAGGACGGTGTTGGTGTTGGTGATGGTGAAACATTTTCATGTTTTTTTTTGGGTGGTTGAAGTTAAATGTTGAGACATTTTTTTCTTCCCTGAAACTAGCAGCTTAAAAGCACCCCAAAAAAATGGATGCTTGGAATAGTATAGGCCATCAACTCGCTTCCTGATCGTTTCAGGGAGGGTAGGAAACGACGTGTTTTTCCTTGAGGATGTCTTCACCACCAATTTCCCCTCCAAAAAGGGCTCACCAAATGTGAGTTGTGCGTGTGGTCTTGGTGTTTTTTTTTTCAACATGTACAGTAGTTTCCCTTTGAAAATTAGCGATTCAAAAAGGGATAAACATCTTCAGAGTTTCACTCAGAAACTTTCCCAAATTTCGAGGCTTGGGATATTTTTTAAGGAACATTTCCAGACTTTTTCCACGCTGAGTCGCCGGGGCGAAACGGCCGGACTCGGACGGCCCCAAAAATCAGGGAAGGTTAGGATAGGGAGTTTTTTTTTTCGAGTAAGATTATGGACAAGCACCCTAAGGATCAGAGTGACCCTCCTTCCTGGAAGGGGCCGTTTGAACCTGTATGACGCAGTGGTGTTTTTTGGGTCCTCAAAATAGCTAGGCCTTTGAGGGGGAAATCGGATACTTAGGGCACCTTGAATCCACCAGCTTGGATTCTTTCCTTTTTGGTGATTTTACGGAGTGTACCATACGAAATCTGCCATCAAATCCCCACCATTTGTGGCTTTTTCCAAGCATCCAACAAGCAAATCCCTCAATCCAAGTGAGTCATCATTTCGTGTTTGTGTTGCACCCTGGAAACTTAACGAACCTACACCCTTGGAAAAGGATAATCGTCCAAACCATTATTTTTAGGCTCTATGTTAATCTTCTGGGGTGTATATAAGTTGGTCCGAAAAGAAACGGGGTTTCCTGCAGCGCACCAAAGCTGTCATCGCTAAGATGTTTACTGTAATCGAGCTGAAAAAAAAGGGAAAGCGTAGTTGTTGAATCGTTGAAGAAACGGGAGACGACTCATTTGAAGGATGCTGGGAAACGAATAGGAATTCTTATATGATTTCCATTGGTTTGATGGTTCAACCCTACTTAATGTAACAAATTCATTGAAGATCTCAGACTTTGTATGGAGTGGTGTATTCAGATTTGGTGATGAAAAGCCTGGTTGTTGGAAGGTCATACTATATAATACTATCCACTTATATGATTCTATATGTCATAAACGTATTAATATAACTGGGTGGTGGCAAGTAAAATATTTTTTATGTTCACCCCGAACCTTGGGGAAGATTTCCAATTTGGCTCATATTTTTCAAATGGGTTGAAACCACCAACTAGTTCTATATGTCATACAAGTATTAATATATATATAATCCAATAATCTAACAAATACCCCCTGGAAGTTGAACAGTTCGCCCCTGAAAAATGCTGGGACTGGAAGACGATCCGGCTTCCTAATTATTGGGTTTTTTCAGTAACTTTTCAGGGGCTTTTGCTGTTAAACTTCGGGAGGGTATACAAGGATACACCAGGTGATTCAAAGTGACCTTTTTGGGATGGCTAATGTGACCCTTTTCAGAGGTTAAGTGACCTCCAACTAGGGAATCAAAAGGTCACTTTGAATCACCAGGCAAAGGTTCTTTTTCAACAGCCATGGATGGTCAGACTGACACTCCCCATTTCTGCCTCACCGCTCTGCCTTACCCTGCCTTCGAGGATGAGACCCGAAAAACCAGCAAAGGCCCGGCCGCTTGGTTACCTTAAGTCAGCCACAACCACTTCAAGCGGGGTGGGATTTGACTGATGGAGATTCCGGTGGTGGCTAACCACCACCTTGGGCATTTAATAAGCACCTGAAGTGAAAAACTGCTGTGATATTTTCCATATCCAACTGCTTAGCCGGATTTCGGAGAACCATCAGGAGGAAGCTGCACAAAATAGGAACCGAAACCGATCCATGGCTGTTGGAAGACATTTTGATGGCGATTTTACATACCTGCAAATGGGGAAAAACTTTGGCAGAGCAAACCCCGGTTTCACAGTGGGTGTCTAATCTACTCATTTTCATGAAGGGAACCCGAACTCGTTTTTAACTAGCTGCCAATTCTTGGTGACCTTTTTGGGATGGTTAAAACGTGACCCTTTCAAAGGTTGTTGGGGACCTCCAACGTTTGGGGATAAAAAGGTCACGTATTGAATCACCCGGTATTGATTGTTTGGATGGATAGAACCAATGATTGTTTGGAACCATTGTGAATCTCCTCGTAACTTAAAAGTCGAACCTCTGATTGTTTGGAACAAGAGTCTTTTAAGATTCGACGAAACTATCCTTGAGATGTTTTCTTTATCCTGCCTGGGGGGGTGCTTTCCCCGTCGGTAAGAACCAGGTGATTCAATACGTGACCTTTGTATCCCCTATTTGGAGGTCACGATTCGCCTTCGAAAGGGTCACGTTTTCACCATCCCAAAAAGGTCACAATCGCAGAATTGCCAGGAATGTGCTTCTTTGTTGAAAAATCACTTCTTGTGGGTTTTAAGTTCGTATCTCAGCGGACTTTTTGCGGAGACATGAAAGATACCACTTCGATCCGTCAAGATCGATCTCCTCCAAAAACCCTCCAGGGAAACCATCGCATATCCCCACCAAACGGGTAGGTCGCCGGAGAAATCAGCGACTCAGAAGTGGCCGGCGATGGTAGGGGGATCATGTGAATCGGATTCCTTCCGGAGGGTTTCGCCATGCCTTGGGACCTTTGGAAAATGGCCAGGAAACGATCTGAGCAACGATCCCTTAGAGATGTTTCTGGGTGGCATTCGATGGGATGAGATGAATGGTATGTTGGGTGTTGGGTTGCTTGGGGGTTATGTTCCAACCATATCATATCCCTCAGGTGATACCTTTAGAAGGCTTGGGATTGTTTTTTTTTTTTTTTCGTGAACTAAAATCAGGAGTTTTGAAGCACGACTTTTTTTTTTCGCATAGCAGAAAGGTCGAGAATCCCCTCCCAGATTTCGGTGAATCCTAGGCGGATTTTTGCGAGAATTTTGGCGCGCTTTCAGGATTTGTCTGGAGTCAGGGTGTCAGTGTCTTAGATTCGGACTCCTAACAAAATCGTCAGATGGGGTCAGTCTTTATTTTGCACATGTTCAGTTAGTCTTACAATTTAAGGGTCAAAAATTTTTGCGACATCACCACCTTTTTTGTTGCACCCGTCTCCAAAACCAAGCATGAGACCATCTAAGAGATCCTCGGAATGAAATGGGCTCCACATCTACAAGAAATCAATTTTTGGATTCCTGGGTTCCAACCGACAGTTTTGGACGTGTAATGATCATGACTACTTGGAGGATCATCCCAGTTAGTAAGTGGTTAGTAACCCCCATTTATAAGCCATTTAGGCCATTTGGAAGGGGAAGAACCCTACTGAGGGGACTTACTAAACATAGTTACTAACCACTTACTATCTGGGATGATCCTCGAAGTAGTTCCTTCTATTTTTTTCATTCATATGGGCCGGGCCCCCAAACTCAATCGACGGAATTCTCACCAGTTTGTCTTGTCCCTGGTTATGCCCTTTTGTGATTTTAGTTGGGTGTACTGCCCCTCTCACAGCTCCGTTTTATAGAGTTCGCCTGCCGGGCCGTTCAACGGTGATGTGTGGAAGATCTTCAACCAAAGGTCATCCATAACCTCCCACGTTTGAAGGTTGGTGCGTTACGTGAACAAGAAATGGTTCCAGGGTCAAAACGCGCAGGTGCGACGCAACAAAAATCCTGGCTGTAAATCTTGGGGTGGAATTCACCTTTGGGGAAAACAAAAAGCTCCAAAAGGCCGTGGGGCAAAGTGTAATCAATGAAGATGGAGTTGGCAAAGTAAGCTTTCAAGAACCTGGCAATTCTTTGTGACCTTTTTGGGATGGTTAAGTGACCCTTGTCAATGGTTAAGTGACCTCCAACTGGGGGATGAAAAGGTCACTTTGAATCACCTGGAAGCTGTATTTTGATTTTGTTTTTTTGGATACGACTCCTTCATTTTCAAGATTTATCCAATTAAATAGCGTCCCCTTCCCCTTTGAAAAGATGCAAGGAAGTCTTTTCTTCAAACAAAAACAGTTGGCCCCCCCAAAAAACCAAAAGACTACTGCAAAGTGGGCCCCAACCAGTTGTAAGCAGGATTATAACTCCACTTTTGGTGTTTTTTTGATCCCAATGACCCGTTTATAAGGCTCTTTCATAGGGGCCCCGCCTTGTACCCACAAACCCCTCCCCAGCCAGGCTCAGCCCGAGAAGAGTGATGCAAATGCCGAAGACGCAGATCCCGCATTTTCGGAGGAGGGCGAGGAGGAGGAATCTGTCGTGGACGACGTCCTGGTGGAGCCGGGTCCCGCCGAAGAAACGCTGCCCGAAACGGAGCCCGAAACGGTATCGTTGACCTTGGCCTCCTTGGCGCAGACGGCGGAAGTATTGTTGAAGCAAGGTGGGAAAGGGAAATGGGGGGGGGGTTTTTGGAGGTTGCTTGCTTTCTTTTCGGCTTTGGAGAATTTTCGATTTGGGAAGCTGATAGGAACCTTGGCAACGATTTATGAGATACACTTTTAGATTGTAGAGGTCATGTTGAAGCGGAGACTTTCAAAATCTTGTACCGAGGCTTTTTTTGGAGGTGGGTTTCTTTTTTTCCATCTCCACCAGTTGCAAGATGGGCCCACCAGTTTTTGGGGGCCCAGACCTCCGCTTGTAGGGGCAAAAATAACCCTGGTTAGACATTTGTAAGGCCATTTATAGGGGTTATAACTTTATATCAAGTACTTAGAGGATCACCCCACCTAGGGGTAGACCATCCGCCGTTTACAACTAGACCAACCCGATCCTTATGGGAAGAAAACGACCACCATGGTTACTAACCACTTCTTCAAGTCATGGGATGATCCTCCAAGTAGGGGCGGGCACACGAGTTGGAATACATATTGTTGATGGTTCAGAAATCCGGCGATCACCAGTTAAGGTTGGTAGTTTATCTACCATTATTTACAGGGTTTTAGCACCATCCCAGGTGGTTTCCTCGCCGGATGTCTGAACCATCAAGAGCATGCCGTGCCTACTTAATGTTGCTTGCCTCTTTAATGGGTACCCTCCTGGGAACCAACATATCCCCCTCAAAAGGCACTTTTGAGTCGATGATGTTCCTTTTCCCTTTCGGTGGGATATGTATCCGTTCCCTGAATGGGTATATCCTTCAGGAAACGAAAAAACAGCTGGATGGGAATATCCCCCCGTTTTCCAATAGGAAATACATCTCGACGCGCTTTCGCTGGCAGGTGCTGATGCTGCGGCCGCTGAAAAGCTACCTTCAGATGCAGAGGATGATGTCCATCAGTTGGAGCTGGGAGAGGTTGAAGAGGAAAAGGCGGGGGGAGAGACGTTTTTTTGTTTTTTTTCGGCAGAAAGCTGATATGATATGATATGAAATGATGTGATGTGATGTGATATGGTATGATATGATATCATATGATATGATATAATCTGATATGATACAGTATAGTAGTATAGTATGATATAGTATAGTAGAACATCCCATCTCATCTCAGGGTCTGTTGTATGTCCCCCTCAAGCATCACCGAAGCAGTTGGATTACCATCACTTTAAGCCCCTTGCAGGGTGATCTTTCAAAAAACAAACCCAAAAAGAGACATTCATAGCAAACCCTGATATTCTGTGAGTAAAGTGAGAGTAATTACCATCCCTAAAGCTAATATAGCACCTGAAAATTGATGGTTGGAAGACGATCCTTCCTTTTTGGCAAGGCCTATTTTCAGGGGTAAACTCGCTGTTAGTTTCAGGGAGGGTAACACTGTTTTCTTTTACAATTTGAAAAGAAAGTCCTCCCATTCTAAGATTTTTCCGGCATACCCCTGGAACGTAACCCAGACCCTGAACCAACAATTATGAAGGAACTCCTTTCATTTGGGGGTGAAAGGGGACGCTTGGGGTATGTTACAGGGTATGTTGGGGTTCTCTTAGACCCATTAAAGCATCTAATGTGACACAACTGCACAGCAACAAATCTGAATTACCTGGAAGGCTGCTGTCATTGTACCACAGCCGGGGTGCTTAAAGAAACGAATGGGAACAGCTGGGAATGACAAATCTTGAGGGACCAGAAAAACGTGTGGTTTATATGGATGAAGTCCTACTCAATTGTGTTTTCTGGAAGATTTCATAAGCCATAAAGATCAATAACCACATATGTATATATATATATATATATACATGTACTTGTATATATATATAATAGAGCTTTTGATATACAAGAGTTTTGAACAGTACTCACCTTGGCCTCAAAAAGTTAGGTTATATACATAATTTTCACTGCAGGTAGGAAAAGAATTTCATTAAAAATGCTGCGCCGATTTCCTCTGAGGTTGCAGTTGGAAATTAGATTTTATAAAATCCAGCAATAGCCAGGAGCAGTGCTTGACTTTGTTTGCAGATCAAAATTTGATGCAAGATATGTTTGGGTTCGGATGCTTCATACTCATGTGACTTTGGATCTTGCTTTTGGGAATTTTATGGGTAAAATCCAATGAGTCTATAGGCACCTTTGCTTGCAAGATCATCCATCAGTCTGCCGTGTTGTTGTTGTTGTTGTTGTTGTTGTTGTTGTTGTTGTTGTTGTTGTTGTTGTTGTTGTTGTTGTTGTTGTTGTTGTTGTTGTTGTTGTTGTTGTTGTTGTTGATGTTGTTTTTCAAAAGTATGGAAAGCCTAGACCATACCATTTTGTTAGGGCAGGTTTGAGGGGGCAAAGTTGATGGAAATGAACAAACAGCAACGGCTGTTTTCCCAGGAAGATTCTTTTTGTCACAAGTGATGCTATACGCCACTCCTTTTTTTTTTTGGAAATCCCACGATTCAACAGCCAGATTTTCGTTGTTTTTTGTTAGAAGAGTAGTTAATCCAGGGATTGGGCAAAAGGATACTCCCTGGAAGTTTAACATAGCCCTTGAAAATATACCATTCCCCAAAGGAAACGAGAATTCCAATCATGATTTTTCAGGGGCCATGTTAAACTTCGGGGGTGTATCAAAAAATGATGCCTTTGGAAAGGTATTTAGGTATTTGCCTTCAAACAAAAATGCCGAAAATTTGAGTACACTCCGGTAAACTAACATAGCTGGCTGCAAAGTGGACCCTTTAAAGACGTATTTCCTATCGAAAAGGGGGGATGTTCCAGCAATCGCCATGTTAGTTTACCCGAGGCTACACCCTTGAAAATTAACATTAAACCTGAAAATCACCTGCATTTTACAAAAGAAAAATCATCTTCTGATGACTTCCAGTTGCCATGTTCGTTGTTTTTAGGTGGGGTATGGAACATCTCAAGATACCAAAAACCCACCTGAAAACATGAATGGTTGGTGGTTTCAAATATTTTTTGACTGATATTTTTCAAATGGGTTGAAACCGCCAACTATCCTCCAGGGAACTAACATATCCCCCAAAAATGGCATTTTGAAGATGATTATCCTTTTCCCCAGGTGGGATATGTTAATTCCCTGGAGGGGTAGATGATGAAACGATCTCATTTTTTGGATTCCATGTATCTGGCCATCCATTTTGTTCGGGGGGAGGTGTCGTTTTCCATCTACTGTAGGTGTTCCTCACGAGAGGCAGGTGCTTATGCCCTCCGTGCATGTGAGGCCAATGGTTGGGACTTGCCACATGGGGGCGAAGGAGTTTGAGTGTTATGTTTTTTTTTGAAAATTCTGTGAATATTTTCTTGAATTGTCAAGAGATATATTCGATATATATACGAGGTATAATGATGATGATGATGATGATGATGATGATGATGATGAATTATATCATTACAGATGCATATCTCAATTTCTTGGAAGTTAAATCTAGAACACTAAATGTGATTACGAACAGTTTGAAAGGACACACAACATGCAGCACGGCGTTTGTGTAGTTTCTATGGGGTTTTCCTTACCTTCAAACAATGCACAAAAATCACATCCACAGACGGAGAACACCCCCCAGGCTCAATGTAGCGCTTCGGACGGCCTCCAGCTGATAATTTGTGAAGATCCGTTTCGGCACTTTATTCTTGGGGAAGTTTTTTTTTCTAAACTGTTGATGGTTCAGAAATCCCATTCCCAACCACCTGGCATATATAAAACCCTGTAAATACTGGGATATTTATCATATCAACAGGTGAGTTTACCGGATTTCTGGTTGCCATCAACAGTTTCCCCCGTTTCCAAAGAGCCAGTAGTTCCTGTAAATTTGGGGCAAGTTTTGAAGGGTTATGTCCGGGGCAATTCATCAATTCATTTCTTCACCTGAAAAAATCGCTTACCCCTGGTAAACTAACAATAGCTGGCTGGAAAATGCCCCATTTTACGTAGGAAATACATCCTTCAAATGGTGGATTTTCCTTTGCTATGTTAGTTTGCCGGAGTGTATCACCTTTTGAGGGGGAATAAGGCAGGTCTTCAAAGTCTTCCCTGCCCTTGAAGCATATGCGGCTCATCACGATGACAGCTGTGAAGATTTGCCGGAATTTCATGAAGCGGCACATTTGTCGACGAGCACGTCTGAATCAAAACAATTAGGACCAGAGCCACTCAGCAACTCGAGCCCCTCGACTGCCCCTCGACTGCCACTCAGCAACTCGAACCATGAGGCACGCTCCAACGAATCGCTTGCCTATCCCTTGCTTTGCCTTTCCCTCGCCATCTCGAGCGGGAGAACGAGGATCTCCAGCGGGAGAATGAGGACCCCAAAAACGGCGTTGCGTTCGGAAAAGCTTGAGGCGAAGCCCTCCTCGAGTTTGCGGTTGGCCGCGACCTTACGCTGGAAAGATGGAAGTTGAGTTTTGCAAGGTCAGTCACCTCTCAGATACATGCATGGCGCAGTTGAGAGTTTGTTTAGTTGATATGGAGAAGATGCGAGAAGAAAAAGGCCAAGAAGAAGAGAAAAAAGTAGATTAAGAAAATAACACCACCCACGGGGTGGTTTTTGCAGGTAAAAACAAGGGGAAACTCTCGCGATTTTTTTCTTTTTAGGCCCTTTATTTCGGTGCTTAGGGTTTTCGCGCCCCATGCCCCGCGAACGCAATGCATCCCGGGCGCCAAATCGCGACGACCGCGTTTTCGCCCCCCCGCGTCGCTATCAAAACGCTGCGTGGCGCCTATGCTCTGCTAAAATTCTGCGCCCAAAATTTTCGCGGCCCAAGTTGGCGGAAGCAGGTTCCAAAGACAAACCGCGAATGCATCATCGAACTTACCACAATTTTCGGCCCCCCCGCGTTGCGATCAAAACGCTGCGTGGCGCCTATGCTTTGCTAAAGTTTCTGTTTCCAAAATTTTTGCGGCCCAAGTTGGCGGAAGCAGGTTCCAAAGACAAACCGCGAATGCAACCAACTTACCACAATTATTGGCCCCCCGCGTTGCGATCAAAATGCGGCGTGGCGCCTATGCTTCGCTAAAATTCCTTTTTTTCAAAATTTTCGCGGCCCAAGTCGGCGGAAGCAGGTTTCAAAAACAAACCGCGAATGCAACGAACTTACCACAATTTTTGGCCCCCCGCGTTGCGATTAAAACACTGCGTGGCGCCCATGCATTGCTATAATTTCTGTTCCCAGAATTTTCGCGGCCCAAGTTGGCAGAAGCAAGTTCCACAGACGAACCGCGAATGCAACGAACTTACCACAATTTTCGGCCCCCCAAGTTGATAACTTCTGCATGGCGCCTATGCTTTGCTAAAATTTCTGTTTCCTAAACTTACGCGGACCACCCTTGCAAGAAATAAGTTCAGACGCCAAAACCATGAGCGTGCAGTAACTACGAGGCATATAAAAATTTGGTTCGTGTGCGGCTAAATAAGGCAAAGCAACGTGTTTTCTTGAAAGGTACGAGGTTTGCTAAATAAAACATTGAATAGTGTGTCTTTCAGCAAAGGTCACTGGATTAAGTCAGAATACGGGTGCCACTCTGGCTCGCAGTAAGGGGAAGTTACCACCTGTGCCCGAACAAGTTGTGACCTCAGAAGTGAGTGCCATCTCAAAAACCAACACTTCAGACCGACATCTTGAGGCAGAGCCGCCGTGGAGGAACAGCCAGGTGCCGACCTTACGAAGAAATGACACACCAAAACCCGGAAGTTTGCATTTTTATCACGTATTGTTGAAGATGAAGTCCGGCCGGAACAAGTTGTGATCTCAGAAGTGAGTGCCACCTCAAAAACCAGCAGTTCAAACCAACATCTAGACAGCCGCCCTCGAGGCACACCAGTCGCTGACCGTACAGTAAAGCAAACCAAAAGGCAGATGTTTGCACTTTTGTCACGTGTTGTTGGAAATGCATTCAAACTCACACCAGTCAGAGTTGATGTCAAGGGAAAGTTTAGTTGCGAAGCGAAGGAAGCAGAAGAAAAGAGATCAAGGAAAGGACCAAAAGTAGATTGACAAAAGCACACCACCCCAAGAGGTGGTTTTTATGCCTAAAAACAAGGGGAAACTATCGCGATTTTTTTTTTGGCCCTTTTCTTCGGTACTTGGGGTTTTCGCGCCCCTCGCCCCGCGAGCGCAACGAATCCCGGGCGCTATATCGCCCGGGCGCGTTCTTGCCCCCCCGCGTTGCGACGATTGCTGACATGTTTAGAATTTAGATAATGGAAGATTCAATTGCTTTTCAGGAGAGTGTGTTTGGTGCATGTGGGCGGGTGCAAAATTATCAATTCTTGTGCCGGTTCAGCTCACAGCTTCGAGAAGGAGAAACCTCAGGGTGTCTTCATACCACCTCGTGCAAAAACGAGGCCCTGAGTGATTCCTCCTCCGGCAAAAGCAAAGGCTGCTTTGGCAAAGGATGGAAGAATCTCTTTCCATCTTCCTACAACCTCGAAGGCGACGCCAGCAAGTAGAGTGATTTTTCAGAACCAAGAAGTGTTCATTCCGGCACAGTTTCTTAAGCGCCTATGCTTTGCTGGAATTTCTGTTTCCAAAATTTTCGCGGCCCAAGTCGGCGGAAGCAGGTTCCGAAGACAAACCGCGAATGCAACGAACTTGCCACAATTTTTGGCCCCCCGTGTTGCGATCCAAACGCTGCGTGGCGCCCATTCTTGGCTTAAATGTCTGTATCCAAAATTTTCGCGGCCGAAGTGGGCGGGAGAAGGTTCCGACAACAAACCGCGAATGCAACGAACTTACCACAATTTTCGGCCCCCCGCGCCGCGATCGCAAAGCTGCGTGGCGCCGATGCCTTGCTAAAACTTCTGTTGCCAAACTTTCCGCGGTCATTCGGATGAATCCCTTTTCTCACCAAAACAAAAGTTTCATTCTGGAACTCCACGACATGGTAGCGGGGCAGTATGGAGATTGAACACCAATGATGCGGCGTGGGAAATGGTTTTTCCAGCATATGAAGCCTGGCAGTGCCAACCAAAAATGCTATAAATTTGTTCGAGTCAAGAGTAGAACCTCATCCATTCTACATACAGGGCTTCACCAATTCTTTGATGATTAACATCCCAGCAATAAATTTTTGCTTAATAATTTTCTGTAGTTTTCTCGTTGTTGTCATGCTGGACTTTTATTGGGTGAGCTCTATGATATTCAGACTCCACCAATTTGATTTCAGGTCATCTGGTAGATTTCATGTGATGGGGCGCTCCGACTCTCAAAGACTAATTTGGCTGGAAGTTCCATGGGAAATGTCAAATACGAAACACATTTTTAGCCATGCGCTCATGGAAAAGTAATCTGCCAACCAAGATGAAAATGGTGGTAGCATGTTTTTCTCAAAGCAGCCCGATTCAGGGTTTGATTGAAGTACAAATCCCAACAGTAAACTCTTTGGGAAACACGTTCATGAATAGATTTGTTTTCTGTTGCCAATCTATTCGTCTCCACGGCAAAGCCGAAGGCCTCGGCCATGAAGATAGCCAAAGCTACCAAGCTGGAAAATGACTTCATGGATGATATGGTGGGCTTAAGGGTGAAGGGTAGGAGGGGAGGAATGGTTGAACAGGCTCATGAGATGGGACCCGCATCAAACTGCAAGTGTATGGTAATATAGAGGGCTTTCCGGGGTGAACATTTGGGTTAGTTTTTTGTTTCTTCAATTAAAATGTCACCGAATATTTTTGCTGAAATCGTCGTGTGGGCGATTTTGAGGATGCAAAAACAAATGTTCCCCTCAAAAACAACCACCGTATGTATCCTCAACGCATGGTGTGGTGGACTTTTTTGCGGTGTGTTTCTGCTGTTTGCCTAATTGAAAAGGCATTGTCTGTTTTTGGAATGGAATGATTTTTCCACCCCCCCAAAAGGAACGAGTTGGGTTCATGGTAGTTGCTGGGAGTGATGTGGGGCAAAGGTTTTTGTTGATTTTTGCCTTGAAAATTTTGGGGAATGATCCAATTTGACTAGCATACTTTTGAAAGAGGTTGGAACCACCAACTGGAACCTTTTTGGGTGGTCATGGACGTCATGTTTTTTCTATTTAGAGGTGGAAAAGACAGGAATGAATTTCCGAACAACCACGAAGTCTACATTTAGCTATCTGACAAAATGAACTTTTCATCTAGAAACTAGTCTGAAAAAACATTTTTGTGAATTTTTGCCTTGAAGTTATTAAAAACCAAACCAATTTCACCCATACCCTGTCATTATTTTTTGGCATGTTTCCATGGGTTTACTCAGCCAATGGCGCAAAGTGGTGGCAACTTGAGATTTTCAGAAAAAAACACTTCCCTGTTGCTGTTTTGTTCGAAAAAAATCCAACAGTTTCAAGTCTCACCCGCCAAGGGGAAAACCCGGTAAAAAGGACGTTTTTTTCTTCCGGACCGTTTCGGAAGCGTTTTTTTCCCCATTTCCCAACTTTTTTTGGGGCAAGTGGCCCGGCCTTGCCCCGTCAGACAGCCAGGCCTCGTGGCATGTGAACTTTATGCGCAAGGAACGGACGGAACGATTGCCATCCATTGTGGAGGCCAGAGTTCGGGACTTTGGAGGATGGGCTCCCAGGACGGGTCCACGTCCCAGTAAGTGGTTAGGATCGGGCCCCTCATTGAAGTTCGGCCTTTTTTGGAAGGGATCCCACAACTTACAATCCTTAGGGGACGTTCCAACGATCACCATGGTTCGTAACCACTTACCAGGTGGGGTGATGCCCCAAGTCGGGGTATGACGAGGGGAGTTTGTACGGGATATATAGTTTGTGTGGAGGGCACTGAAAAAAGGGGACATAATTCATGGACCCTCTGTGGCTGTGAGAATTTAGGGATGGCACTGAATTCGATGTAGAAATCCCTGCGATGAATCAAAACATGGAATCAGCTACTATACTTATCAACTGGTGCAGCATTATCACCTACAGGTTCCAGATACATTTGGCAAATCACCTTTGCTACAATTAACAAAATCCTTAGACTATTCTCAGGAACTGGCCAATGTCGGAATACCTATCAAAAGCTGAAAATTGCTATTTCATTCTCCGTTATGGCAGATCGTATAGTACCTCTTCTTTGCAAACAGCGAACATGGGACCAGATCTGTGGGCGCAAAATGGTATACTCGTGACATCCTTTCCTGTGAAAACACAAAACCATGCAACATATGAATAGGGAGGCTTTGAACTCCTGCCGGAGGCCCCCGGAAAAAGATTTTCATCACATTAATATAGGATTTTCGTGGGGAAAACAAAAACAACACACATTCTTTTGCATACGAAAAAATCGGAAAGTTGCTGCAGATTCGAACTCTTTTTGCAGAAACATCATATTTGTTTCTTTCCGGGATCTATCTTTAACCCGTCTTTTTTTCAAAAACATCGGCAGGATCAGGATGATGAAATCACTGCAGGCCAGATCCGCAAGTGTCTGTCGTTTTGTGTGGATTTTTTTGGGGTGGTGATGAGCATCCATCTTTTCCATACCAACACCACTCCAGGTGTTTTATATAACCCAGTTGCATATCTTGAATGAAGACAAAGGTATGCTTCAAGTTGAAAAAAAAAACACACCGTTTGGTTTTGGTGCCAAGAAACAGAGTATCTTCAAAAAGAACCTGAGAAGTCGTCATGATTTGATAAGCGTAAAAGGACGATGTTTCGGCCCAACGAAACAGAGTCCTTTTTCCTGGACCCTAAAAATTCAGATGTTCTGTGCATCCATTTGTTCGGCATGAGGTCCTGCGCAGGAGGAAGGTGGCCGGCCTTGGGGGGGTGTTGGGGAAGCTCCGAGGGGCTCCGAAGATTCAAAGTTTAAGAGTCCTTAGATGGATCGATTCAAGTCCGTTAGACCCCCGGCCCCAAACCAAGGCAATACTTACTGTACTAGAATCATCAACGTCGCCCGTGCAAAGTAGAAATCTTCATATAGGAACGGAATCATTCCCCCCTCAAGTGATCTGCAAAAAACAAAATCAATGCCGGTGAAGCATCACAAAGTGACTTCGTGCAATTTTCATTTTGAAGGATTTTGGCGATTATTGTGGGCCGCAAAAATTTCCTTTCTCGTGCTAATGGCTAGTCAACCTACCCTCCCCTTGGTACCACTAGGCCTTATGATCAGGGCTTACTAACCATTGTTTTCCCTTAGTAAGGTCAGCTTTTTAAACTCTGATATCCTTGAAGTTCTAACCACCAACCTCGGCTTTTTCGGCATCCCCGGTTGCACCCCTCACCAAAACACCCAAAATGGACCATCTCGATGCCTTAAAAAAACAACGCACCTCCCTGTGTTTGGGCCCCAATTTGTTGTTTTTTTTGGTGAAAGCTCATCTGAGGTTTTGAAGTTTAACATTCGCCCCCTGAGAATTTTTGGCCCAAAAAAAGCCCCACAAAAAGGAAGTCGAAACGATCGTGACCTTCCAGTCTTCCAGTCATTTTTCAGGGGCTTTTGGTGGTGTTACTGGTTGGATCCACCTGAAAATGGGGGCCAATACTTGAGAGGATCATCCCACTTGACCTAAGTAGTTAGTAACTCCCATTTATAATCCTTACAAGTTCGGCCATTTTGTAAGGGGTCCAACAACCCGACCCGATCCTTGGCGGAGGACTGGTGATCACCATGGTTATTAACCACGTATCCTAAGTGGGGGGGGGGAAAACCCATCCTCCAAGTTTTTCGAAACGCCCCAAAATCAGGCCTCCGAGAAAAAGAGGTGCGGACGGAAGTGGAGTTGCTCGGCGTCAATCGGAAGCCGCTGTTGGAAATGGCTCACCGGGATGCGTTGCTTGCCATCCCTGCTTTCCCAGGGTCCCATCAGTTTTTTTTTACACCCCCCCCTGAAAAACTAAAGGGCCGGAAGCTTGAATCCCAGACCTCTTTGGAAAAGAGGAAAAAACATTCTGGGCAATTTCAGCTGAGGTCACCTTAAATGGTAGTTTAGTAAGGGAATCCTACCCAAAATGGCCGAAGCAAATGGCCCAGAAAACATCTACTGTACAAAGCACTTATTTTCAGATTCCATGTTTAGTTCTTGAAGGGTGTCATTGGATTTTTCACTCTAACAGATGGACTTGGTGGAGAAGGAGTAATAGAACTTTTCAAAGGATGAAGCAGTTTGGGATGATTTTGGGTTAAAAAAACCTTTACCCACTAGGTCACCAAGTAACATGGCATCAAAAAATCATACAATTCATCTGAGCAACTTTCATGGGACCGACCGCTTCTAAAAGCGGTTAGGTTTTATTTCCAACTGATGTTGAAAAGTACGTTTGCATCGCCCAAAAATCGCTGAACAAATGCAGTTTAAGGCATTACATCCGGACACTTTTGTTCAGAACGTGCTTCCACAGCTGAAGGATTCACAGCTTTTTTCGAAATGCTGCTATGTTTTTCTACGATTTATCAACATAGAGGATTCCGGGGGATATGTTTTTTGTGTCGTCCCCAAAAAACGACAATGTTGTGGTGTCCGTTTCTGGAGCCCAAATTTTGGGGTAGGAAAAATCGCATCGTCGAGTCGTCGACCAAGGTCCATGGCTTGGAAAAAGATCCTGTGACTTTGGTGAAGAGATGGGGTAAAACTGGTCGATGGCCTTATGGCCTCAGGGCGGCTAGCCGGCTGGTCCCATAATCATGGTTTTTTCAGTGGAAAATGGTACATTTTCCTTTCATGTCGGGGCCCATTTTCCACTGAACCATGATTATGGGAGAAAGGGTATTAGCCACAGCTTCTTCACGAAGTGTACTAGAGTGGATGTCAAGCTGACTGGATCCAAACCCTCCTTTTTCTCCAAGCTTAGGGATATCCACTGGTTTCCCGAAAATACGGCCTTATTAAACCCTTAGTTCTGGGGGGGGGTACGTTAGCTGGGTGAAGTGATTGGTTGATGGATTGGGCTTCTGGCTTCCTTCCCAGCTTTTTGATTGAGGGTTAGAATGTATCACCATGATGTTTCAGAAATACAAAAACACCTGGATGGAAAAATAAGATTGGTGATATTGGAGAAAAGCTGATTAAGAGCTGAATGTTTTTGGAGGACATAAAACGTAATCTTTGTCCCAAAAGAACTTTTCTATCTGAAAAATAGGGCAGAAACAAAAACACCTGAGTGGAAAAAAAAGGGTGATGGATTGGATCTATAATATATTCCACCTAGGATTTGTTCGTTGGAACGATGTAAGCATCTCCTTTCATATGGATGATGGTCGGACTTGTAGATAGTAAGAACTTAGATCTATCCGGACCCGGCCAGGATGCAGTCGTAGCAAAGAAAGGTTATACGGTTATATAAGTGGTATATACTGCCAATTGGGTGATCATAAATCACCTACACCTATTATGGGAACCAGAAACAGCTATTGATCTAACATGATCTAACTACCGGAAGTTTATTTTGGAGCGGACAAGCTCTTTGTTTGGAAGCTGGATATGATTTTTTGGGGCCTGCCCCAAAGGTTGGGTCCCCAAGTGGAGCCTGCCCAAAGGCTATGCATTTTGTATGAAGGGAACCTGCACGATTTCCACGGGTTTTATACAGGTTTTAGGGAGGCAGGAGCCAAGATATCATGAACATTTATTTCCCCTAACTTTGGAAGGGAACATCATCCCTTTTGGGGAAGGAAAAACCCATCTCAACAACCAAATTTCTATGACGTTTGGGTTCAACATGTTATATCACTCCCCTGAAACTAACAGCAAACGCCCCTGAAAATAGGCCATCCCAAAAAAAAATACTCGCATGCCAACCATCTCCCTTTTCAGGTGCAAGCTGTTAGTTTCAGAGAGGGTAGTTTTCGGGGGGCTAACCCTGAACGTAACTAGAATCGAGCTGGAGGTTTTTCCATGGGGGATGCACCGAAAAACCCTAAGGGAACAAAGAGATCTGGCTTAAAAATAGACGTTTTGGAGGATTTTATATATACTTATAAAGACATATATAAACTTAAGTACATAGTTACATATATAGATAAGCACTTGGGTACATGTTTTTTTTCTTTTATATTTTTTTCTGTGAAAAGTTCAATTTACGCCATCATTCTTCACCCACTGATGATTCATTACCCATAGTATTTCATATATACCTTACATTTACCATACAAAATCCACCATCCATGGATCGGCAAAAATATGCTGTTCGCCCCATGGATCTGAGGGCACGGTCTGGTGCCGGCCTTCCCGATGGCTATCTGGATTTTTGGAGCTCTGTAGGGGATCCCACCGAGCATGTGAAGAAAAAGAAACGGCCCACTGTGTTATGTTGTGGTCATCTTGTTTTTTTTTTGGGGGGGGGTGGTGGGGTTATAGAAAACCATGAGATTTATGAAACATGTCATATTGTTTCGTTGAATTTTTGTGAAGTTAGTTGATTTGATTATTGTGTGTAGTAAATCCATTCTTTCTTCTATGCTTCTTCATGAAATCCGCGACAAGAAATGGAAATCCCCTTCTGCTTCCGTCTCCAACAGCAGTACTCTTCATCAGGGTTCCTTGGCAAGAATTGATTTTGAGCCCTCAGAAAAGGGCCTCCCGTTCTTTTTTTGTGTCATTTACACTACACTCCGGAAAACTAACATGGTTCACCTGAAAATAGCACCCTGGAATACGAGATTGCGAACTTGGACGTCATCATTTTTAGGTTCCATGTTTTCAACTTGGAGAGTGTACCCTTCATTACCAGGATGATGATGGAGCCTCTCAAAACTTTCTCAAATCAAGCCGCAGTGGAACCGTGGAAAGTTCCAAAGATTTCTGGGTTTTAGGGGTCCAGGTTTTGGGCAAGTCTTTTTTGTGGTACTGTTGATGGTCCAGGAATCCTGCACCAGTTGAGGTTGGTAGTTTATCTACCATTACCCTCCCGAAGTTTCACAGTTCGCCCCTGAAAAGTTACCGAAACCCAAAAGCTAAGTCGTCGTCTTCCAACCATCATTTTTCAGGGGCTTTTGCTGTTAAACTTCGGTGGGGTATTTACAGGGTTTTCTACATCCCAGCAAGTGTGGACAGAAACCCAAATGATTAGCCTCTTCAATTTGAGATATTCTTCGCTTTATGTGTGTAAATAGGAATAGATTCAAATGAAACAACTCTGATTAATTATCTGACGACTTCGAAGCACACCAATCTCAGCAACAAAAATCACGTTCCACCAACGCATGCCTGGCTGCCGGGAGTTTCCACTTCCATGGGTTTTCGCGTTTTGGCGTGGCAAATCACAGGTATATGGTGAGAAATTGGATGTGGAAGCCAAGGTTCGGTGAAGTGGGCGAAGGGGTTTCAGGTTTACCCTCCCAAAAATTCACATGTCCCCTATATAAAAGGGACCATTTCAAAAGGAAATTTCCATCTTCCAACCATCATTTTTTCAGGGGATATGTTGATTTTCAGGGGAGTAGTTGCTCAACTTCCCCAAAATTGAGCAACTATAAATGGAATGGGTTGTAGCTGGTAGGGGCCTGAGCAATAAAAAAAGGTTGTTTAGGGGATTTGTTCGGGATGACATTTCCTTCCCAGTTATGTGGGGATAATTTCATAAACCATGAAACAAGGATCCCTCTGAAACAATCAGGATTCAATAGACAGTAAGAGGGTATTTTTCGTGGCTCAATTGTTTTCGCAAAAAAACCCATCAAAAAAACGCCTGCAAAAAAAACCGGCAATTTCTGGGTAGGACATGTTTCTTTTTGACCAACAGAAATTATTCAGGGTTCTCACTTGGATTATTTGAAAAGCAGGAGATGTAGAAATGTGCTTTCGTTTGGATGATGGCCGGACTTGGGTTTTGTAAGCAACCAACACTTGTATCTACCGTTCTCCAGTCTTGTTGCCCAGTGGTAGCAAATCAAGGTTACCCTCCTGGAAACTAGCATAATTTCTGAAAAAGGAAATTTTTGAAGATGATTTTCCTTTTCCCAGGGTGGGATATGGTACAGTAGTTCCCTAGAGGTTAATATTTTGGGGATTCCCGGTTGCCTAGAAATGGCAGCCGTCATCCTGGGAGGAGCCAGCATCTTGGGGTGTAGATTCAAGTCGTAGCTGATGGATTTATGATGCTACCCCCCGCTGTAGATGCCGGTCATGCATCAATCCGTAACCATTTTGGCTCAAGCACTAAGGCTGAGGAGTCGCTTGAGAAAATCATGCCCAGAACTGGGTTGTTTTCACCGAATGCAAATGAAGATGCCAAACTGGGAGCTCTTTTCACACAATTTACAGAGGCACAAACACCTTTGGCAGACTTTCCTAAAGTTTTGAGGTCGACAAAATCCGTAGGCATTGAGCGGACAGAAATAGAAACAGGACTGTTTCGGAATTTCAAGTGGTCAAGCTCCACAGCCAGAGGCACAAATTACATGCTGCCTGCAACAGTCTCAAAGAACTGACATTGAGAATCCCTGACTTAAGAGAATTCTCAGAAGACTTTCATATGGAAAAGGAACTGCCAGACAACAAATCGGAATATGAAAGCTGGTTTTTTAATCAGGATGTTCTTGTCACATCATGGGAAGAACGGAATGCTTCAAGTCCACTCATGGGATTGGAGATGGCAGATGATTCAAATCGTCACAGACAATTGTTGACCAATATCTTCATACCGGTATCATCCCAAGTACATTCCAGGTCCTTGGAGTTGGAGAATGTAAAGGTGAACAAATAATCCCCAGAGCTGAATTACAAGCTGTCATAGCAATAGCACAGAGTGACATCCGATGTGAAATACATACCGACTCGCAATATGTAATTGACATTGCTGAAAAACTTAAAAGATACCCAGACATAAAATTCTTCCATAAGGCCAAAAATTTTGATTTGCTATCCAAATTCTGGCACCAGCTTCAGAAAGGTTTTCTTACACTAAAAAAGGTGAAAGCACACGCATTTACATCAGACGACAGTGTTGAAACATCTTTCTTGAAATTGGGAAACATGGCAGCAGACGCAGCTGCAAAGGTTGCCAGACTGCAATACGAAAAACGACATTGTGGTGGACAACAACAGGGTAACTTGGAAACGTTGCAACAACAACATTTTCAGCTTTTGTATGATTTACATTGTGCGAGGGACAAGTGGTTTGCAATGAACGAAGAAAAGCTCACACAGCCTACGGGCCACCGGAACTTGTTACAATGGATGTGTGAGCTACAACAATACAGGGTGACGATTCCTTGCGAACTTCCGATCTTTCCTACAGATATCATCGCTCGCCTTGACACTTGTCTTTGGGGAACGGAGTACAGTCTACAGATTTTTCAGTGGTTACAGATACTTCGATTTCCGAGTCAGCAGAACGATACTGACCCAGGACTTTCATGGTACGAGTTGACGGTTTCATTTTTGATGACGGCTCAGACAGGTGTGGTGGTGAATCAGGCACAGCCTGGACAGCCATTCCAGCCTCGAAAGCTGGACAAAAAACGATACTGACACATCTTTTGGTTTGCAAGCTTACAGTTTCGAAAGGGCAGTGACGCAAATCACAAGGACATTGCAGATAGCAGTACTACCAAAACGTCGGAAACACTGCGCATCTACGAAGATGCTTGGGCTCAGACATGCGAAATCAGGACTGCAAACAAGGCCTACACTTCCTCACCAAGCCCTGTGCCGAATGTCTTGGCTTTCGGCCGAAGGTTAGATATTAATTGTGGCAAACAACATCCTATGTGGATTGGCACCCTTTGCAGTATCCCAACACCCCACTTCTGCGCAGATATTTCTCTACTCCGAATTAAGGGAAGGAGAACAAACTCTCGACCATTATTGTCGATGGGTATGTGCCTTTATGGATCGCTACAATGGAAGGACAGAGAACATTCCTAACTATGCTCCAAGTTATGATTCCATGACTGGAGGATATTTACGGTTTGTGAGTGGCTTAAACACTGTGCTCAAAATTGCACTTGAACCACTTCCTGAACCGTTGGTGGGCAATGGTTCTTTCCTATTGCAGTTCAATTTCGAACATCCGACATGGACTGTATTCAGTGGATTTGATGTATCTCATCTCACCGATTTCCATCTGAGATGGTGAATCTGGTGCAAACGATGCTGGAAACTAGCGGCGTGGAGTCTTTTCTTACCCAGCTACCGAATTTCCATTTGAAGACCTAGAAAGATTTGTTTTTAGGCCAGGATTGGTTGACGAAGCACAAGAGGGCTTCGGCTACCATGAAAGGTATCCGTAAGGTCAAAAGGACTCTTGCGTGATTTTCTTGGAAGTTTCAACAGACTCAGACAGTTGGTCCGTTCTTGCAGCAGCTGGGGACGGGCCTCATAAAAGGGCAAAGGACAAAGGCCTTAATTCAGGTTAAGGATTTATAATTTATTATAAGTTGCCCAGATAGATGTTTGTTCGGAAATTTCAAGGTTTTCTTGTTGGAGATATTCAGAATTTTTCATGTGATTTGAGTGTGGAGAGTGGTAAAGATGGGAATCGTTCCAATGGAATGTGGAACCAGATACCCTTCCAAAGGGAAATGAATCCCATCATTTTTTCAACGAAGTGTTCCAACTCACTCTCTGGGATTCACAACCCCCTCAACTGTCTGGGATTTTGCCGATTTTCATTGGAAGATTGTTTTTCTCCAAGGATCCCTGTCGATGAAGAATTGAATACCAGGTGATTGAAAGTGACCTTCTCATCCCCAACCGTTGGAGGTCACTTAACCTTTCAAAGGGTCGCAAAAACTAGCCCCAGAAGATCATAAAGATTTGTCAAGCCGTAATTTTATTGTTGCTTTGGCAGGTGCATGCTCGCCTTTTTTACCAGTCGTACGGGATTTTCAGAAGTTGGCGAAATCGCCAGTCGAAACGAAAGGGTTGCTTTTGCCGTTGCAAGTGATGTTCCTTTTTTTGAAAACGAATGAACAAATGAATGTACATATATGTAAATATATTTATATATACACATGTGTTGACTTAGTATAGTTTTTTTGGGTACAAGAAACATTTTTGGCAATAGAAATATGGCTAAGATTTTTTCAATCATTTTTGTATACAAGGTCATTATAGATTTTAGTGTCTATATGAACCTGGATCAGGGCACCAAGTGGCATATACATCTTCCATTTGAGCAGCAAACCTTGCTTTTCCCGGATACTTTCAAAAGGGGAGTCTCCCAGACCCATGATGCATTCGAAAAAAATACCATCAATCAGGGTATTCAATCACCTGGTAACTTGGAGATGATGGTATTCAATCAAGCATGGTGATGAATGCATGGCGAAATTCCGAGTTTTGAGTGGTTCAGATTCAAGGTCCCCTGGATAATCACCTTTGATCCTTGATCCAAATGGATGACACTTTTGCTCCAGAAGTTGCTTCCAATATTTGAAAAAACTAGCTTAGCTGGGACAGAACGAAAACCAAATTCAGGATTATGAATTATAAGCATCTAAATAGAATTAAATCATTGCACAAGTTCATAATCTGGTCCCCAACGGTATGCCATCATGTGGTGAATACCCTATAATTTTCTACAATTTGTGGTGGTTAATAAGCCTCTTCTTGAAGCTTCACATTATTCATGTGCAGAAGCAGGGGAGGTGTACTTTGGAAATCATACTAACATGACTGGAAATATTGAATTGGAGTTTACTCCCTCCGATGTTAAACATTTCACCCCCTCAATTTCTGACCAACACCAACCCAAAAAAGAAAGGGAATGGCTTGGTTTTCCATGGTGTTTTTTCCAAACATGAAATTGAGAGATTTTTAAAGTGATGTCAGTTTTTTTTTTGGGGTCTATAGTTGAGCTTGTGAACAAAAATCTTCTCCAAATCTTCGGCTCTTAAAAGCTGGACCTTTCATTCTCACCAAGGTGGTCCATCTACCATCACCGCGTGTGCAAATGGTCGAAGATGCCCAGCTTATGGGGAGAGGATGACAAGCTGGGACTTCGAAGTCACCATGCTGTGCTTTTTTGATCCATGGCAACTAGCCAGCAAGGTTTGAACCCCAAATGACTGCGGCAGTCTGGGCCTTCATAGCCATATTGGTGGAGGGGTTGTTAGTATGTGTCTGCTATGATGTAAAATTACTAGTGGATAACTGATTTAAAATCAAAACACGCTCAAAGTCAAAAGCCAGGAACCCCTCTTGTAGAAGCCTTCCCTCTTAAAAAAAGCAATTGGGTGTTTCCAAAAATAAGTGTACCCCCCAAATCATCCGTTTTACTAGGGGTTTTCCATTATTTTCACCAATCCATTTTGGGGTATATACCCCCTATTTTTTGGAAACCACCTTAAATCACTTCCCTTGAAACGTTTCCGTCGCAAGTTTGACCCATAAATTTTAGATGAGACTCGAAGGGGCCCGCCCTACTTGCTGTTAGTTTTGGGAAAAAAAAACCAGCCTCCAATTTTTCGCCCATTTTTTTTCCTTCTGCCCAAAAAACTGCCTTAGACGTCTTTGTTTTTGGGGGTATACTTGGGACCAACCAGGTTCGACACCTACGTGGTGCCCTTCTTGGAGGCGGAAACCGAGTTTCAACGGGGCGAAAACGTTTCCCTGGAAACCCCCCCAAAAAAGGACCAGTTGTTCCAAGTTGAAGATGTGTATTTTCCGGATCGCTTTTCCCACAACAAACCGTGCAACAGTTCGGTGATTTGCCTGCAAAAAACCATCAATTACTAGCAAGGTTGCAGATTTTGTCCTCTAATTTTTTTTTATTTTCGGAAGCAAGCCGACACAGATGGTACCAAGCTGGATCTAAATAGTGGTGACTCGGGCCCTTTTTTAGAACCCTGGTTTTGAAATGGACGGCAATGGTGAAACGCTCATTTTTCCATGGTAAAGATTTGGAATCATCATCCAGTTGATAGCCAACCACTTGTAGATGTTTCAAACATCCTTTCGGTCCACCGTGGGATGTCAGTTTTTTAAAGAAATGGATGGGGTGTTGTTTTTGTTTCGCCTTTCCTGCTACTTTTAAGAGGCCCGGGCTAAGGTATCATTGTGGGATGGGTTGGGGACAGTTGTGTTCCTAAAGATGACCAAAGATTTTTCTAAGACAACCGTTAGCTGAAAGAAAAGATTTCACCCAGATGATTTGCAAGCCGCCAATTTTTTTCAATGGAAATCTCCGGGATTGATAAAATCCTATCAAAAATATGAGGTTGGAAGAGTTGCAGACAAAATCTCAGCAAAGCAAGCATCAAGAAGGGATACAGTAAGGGAACTGATTTTTTTTGTGTGACAGGTCTGGCGCCAGCGTGGCATTAGGCGCGGTTTCGGTCAAAAAATGGGGCGGGAATTCGATGCAAAGATCAAAACGTGTCGTGTTTTTCCACTGCAACTGGCTGTGGATGGATGTGGGGATTACACTTCCCAGGTGAATTTTCTTCCTGTCTACCATGGGATTCATCACCATCACTTTGGGGATGCGAAACCTGAGGGGATCGCAGTCAGCATCAGCATTTTCAGTAACATTTTTTGCGGCCATTCACTTCGGAACTGGAAGATGGGCCTCTACTGGTTTTTAATGGAGTGACATGGGGCCCCTATGAATGGCCTATGAATGGCCTTGTATATCAATGGCTATGCCTGGGGTTGTTTCACCTCCGGAAAGAAGTGGAGTTATGATGGCGCCCCCAAGTTGTAACTAGTAGGGGCCCAGCTTGTGGCTGAACTCCGCCAGGGTGGGAGGTATCTTCGAGGAAGCTTTTTCGGATGCCTTTCTACAGGCAGGTTTTTTTGTTCGGCCGCTTCGGAATAAGATTTTTTCTTTCGGAAGCCCAGTTGCAAAGATGAAGTCTGGTCAAATTATCGCGACCTCACATGACCGATTTGGCCCCGAAAAGATAGCTTTTTGGAATGGACATGCCCCTTATTTCAGGGAAATCTAGGTTCGTGATATTTTGCCAATTTATGAACATTTGGCCAGATGAAGTATAGCATGGAATGTTGTTTATAATTTTCCAGTATTAACCTGGTTGCAGTTGTTTGTTTTGTGGGTTGGTATCATTTTTGATGCGTATCAATTGGGTGGGTGATATGTAAGATGAGGTGAGATCCCCCCAGGAATGATCCCCAGGAATGGTGCTTGGAAAGGAGCGACTTGGGGATCTGGGAATCTTTAAACAAATTCCTTCATAACAAGGAGGGACCCAGAGCCTTCCCTTAGGTTTCGAGAAGTTCGCACATCTTAGCTGAGTTTGACGACATTTAACATAGATGAGGCCCCCAAACAAGGTCATGATATTTGAACAGAAATACAAATAAAATGCCTTTTCCAAAAATGCCATTCCTCAAATTTCTAGTGTCAAACATTAATTTTTTGTAGTGGCGTGTTTTTTTACTTTTCACTTCTCGCGTTTGCCACGTCACTACATATAGAAGATAGAAAATTAGGATCTGGAAATTTGGGCTTGAGTACCTGTGAATTTCCCGCCCCACAAAAAAATGCCCGGTCAGATTTGGTGAACTCGGTGATTTCGTAGAAAACCCTCGACCACAAAAACGGAATGGTTCATCATATGGGTGTTTCCAAAAATAGGGGTACCCCAAAAATGGATGGTTTATAATGGTTGAAAACCCTATTAAAATTGATGATTTGGAGGTACCACTATTTTTGGAAACATCCATATGTTTCTAGCTGTTTCTTGGAATCAAGTAGTAGTTAATTGGTGGTTTGGGGCCCGGTGGTTTGGATCCCCGAAAATGAAAGGGATCGGGAATTTTTAGGGGTACCACGATTCGAATCCCAAACCACCCGGGCCCCCAAACCAACAATGAACCATTCGCTGATTGGAAGGGCCCGCACGGCCTAGTTGGGGGTTATCTCAAAAAAATCCCTATAAGAAAGTGAGAATCTAAGGTTGTTTCAACACACCTTTGGAACACACCCCTAAACCTTTACCAAAAGGCTAAAGATAGGGTTTCTTTCATAATCGGCTCTAGGGGGATTGGTTGGGGTGTGCTCTAAGGGGTGTGTTGTAGCTTCCTTGGATGAGAAACGGAGCAACAGTTTTTTCCCCCCAGATTTCGATCAGCAAATCGGGAGTTTCATCGGAGGTGGGTGGCTCCATCCATGACGACTTGTGCAAACAGCTGGGTGAAACGCAGCAGGGGTGTTTCGAGGTGGGGAAGATGGGAGATGGGAGGTGAGTTAGAGGAAGGGAGGGAGGTGTTGACTTGAAAACAAGGTTTTAAGCACCAGCTTGTGTGAATTCATTCAATTTTAGGGCCGTGATGGGCCGTGATGTGTTCCAGAAAACACCATCACTCTTTTACAGGTGAAAGATTCATAGGATTTCTTGCCTCTTTTGCTTTGGCTTTGGCAACGTGGACTCTACTTAATTCGGGGATCATCAAATTACATGCATCAAAGGGATCAAGCAATGCTTAATTAAGTTTTACGGTAATTTGCGAGTGATTTGCACTTCATGCCTTTTTTTTGGTGGGAGTTAATGTCATACTGTTGATGGTTCAGAAATCCCAAACAACCCCCTGGGATGGTGCTAAAACCCTGTAAATAATGGCAAATCTACCATATCAACTGGTTCGCCGGATTTCTGAACTATCAACAGTATTTCATGCATCCCCCCCTGTTTTTCTGTCAAAAAAGATCCAGGTTCCATTTTCACCCATTCCATCGATCACATTTTCGGATGCCAGGAATCGGCTGAGCATGAGCATCTTGGGCTGAGCGTTGATGATGCGTCTCTTTAGGTGCTGATGAAAGATTTTGAGGTTCGAACATCTCGATTAAAAAGAATATACACCCTGGAAGATTAACATGGAACATAATCATAGGGGTGTGGAGGATCATTTTCCTTTCTAAATGGGTGATTTGTATGTTCCATGTTAATCTTCCAGGGTGTAAGGGATCAAAGGTTGGAAGGGTTTTTCCGTGCTTCTACAACGATCCCTACTTGGCTCAGGCTCCTGGACCGCCGAGTCGTTACAATTAAATGGAGTTGTCACCTCAAAAAAAGCAAAATGGCCGAACAAATAACTTATATACATGGGTTTTTTCGGGGTTTGTAACTCTACTTGATTCCTTTGTTACAAACTTCCATTTAAAATCTATAACGATCGGCTCGGGCTTCCCACCCAAAAATTGGGCTTCTTTTTTCGATCCCTGGTTTGTTTGGTGGATTTTTGGGATCCACCCTTTGGAATCCCAAAACCACGGGGCCAAACCAACAATTTCAGGGTGAGGGCCTAGGGATCCCTTGAGGCCAGGGGGACCCCAGGGACTCCTTGATTAAGGTAAGTTTTCCCATACGAGCTTCGCATATCTTTGGAGGGATTCTGGTATGGGAAACAGTATTAGGGAACACTTACCATTATTGGGGTTCCCATGTCCTTGAGGGTCCCTGAAAATGCCACTGAACAATTTCATATAACCAGTAGCTGAGTTTCGGAAAATTTCATGGGGATGGGATTCCTTGCATGTTTCGAGTGAAAGCCCAGACTTAAAAAAAAATCTACGGTAAGTGATATGAAAATCATCCTATGAGGTACACGTTGAGTCTTAAGAAAAATCAGTTGAGCAATGAAAAAAAAGGGGTCCCTATAGTTGTTTAGGGTATATCGTGGATGACATACTACACAGCTATATGGGGAGTACAATAAACCATTATAAGGATCCTTTTTAAACAACCCAGGATTCAATGGAAAGTATCTGAGTTTTTTTTTTTCGTGGCGCTCAGATGATGCAGGATTGAACAGATTGCACCTGAAATTTTGGTTGGTTGGAAGGTGGGTTTGATCCCTTTCTTAAAGGGCTCCCGTTTAGGCTCATGGAAGCTGATGCCCTGCAAAAGAATCATCAAACGTCAGAAAAATAGTTGTTGGACCCAGCTTTTTTTGGTAGTGCTTTGGTAGCTTTTGCTTGCTACACTCCCTCTTGATTTAAACATACCAGCATGGGAGAATGTGTCCAAATTTTGTGCCTTTTCACCCAAAAACCACCTGCCTTGACAGGTGTTTTTTTTACATCTTCCTGTAAGAATCCAGGTATTTATCAGCCTCCGGCTAATGCCNAAGCGCGCCCCAAAGACATTATCAGCTTTAGCTTAGACTATATAAGCAAAAGCAAAGTACAGACAAGCAATCCGTCATCAAGCCCCAAACCACTAGACACGCCGGCAAGGCCGGCGGATTTAAACTATGTAGTTACTTCTATGAAACATACTCTCCCCCAAAACAATCCCTAACATTAGCCACCAGAAAAAAATTCAAGTGGTTGTTTGACTACCTTTCCATTTGAAATTGGTCCCCTTTTAAGGGGGGGAACAAATTCAGAGTTTTTCGTGGGGCCGTGGGGCCTTGGGGTCTCTCTAGGGGTGGATTCTCTCCACCGAGGTTTTTTCCCGAGTCGAACACGAAGACGAAGACGAATCCGACGGAGATTTGGGATGTTCCCTCTCTCCAACGTTTGCTGGTGTGGCCTGACATGTGGGGTGGAGGTGTATCTCAAAGATTAGTTTCCTTTCATTTAGGGAAAATTTCCACTAAACCATGGTTATGGGAGAAAGAGAAAAAATTAACCAACCACCTGTTCCTATCAAAATGAATTTCCGCACAAATTCCACCATTTTATTGGATCCCATCAACCTTTTCCGAGAGGAAAATACCCTACGTAGATGTTGTTTTTTTTGGGTGAAACCATAGCAAACACACGATAGAAATAGCGAAAAAACCGAAAAAAGGATGATCTTTCAAGGATTTTGTCAACATATTAGACATCAGCAGTTGAAAAAAAATCTGCCTGGAACGCCAAGTGTCCTATTCTTTTAGGCAACTTTACCCCTAAAACCAGCAACTATTGCCTTAAAAATAGGGCACTTGGCTTGGCTTTCCACAGGTGAGCGTTATTTCTCAAAACGCCAGGCCATCCAGCGAAAAGAGGTGACCTTCGTCAAAGGTGTGGGGTGATACCCGGGTCCTGGCGCGGGTTCATTTGGTTATATATATATATATATTTATACCGATATATACCAGCACCTTCCAATATATACCAGCATCTTACAATAGATTTGTAACCTGATACAGGGTTTAGGCAGGCACATATATATATATATATTTATACCGATATATATACCAGCACCTTCCAATAAGGGGTGCTAAGTAGACCCTCAAAAAACGGTGAATTGACACATACCTGCACCCTTAGGTCCAGGTCCAGGTATATGTATAAATACAAAAATGTTGGATTCGGAGGTTGGTGTTTTAATTGGATCAAATTCCGAGGTCAGAAGATGTGTGTTTTTTTTTCAATGGTACCCCAATTCCCTAACACTTACAGCAAGCACCTGAAAATGGATGGTTGGAATACTCATTTCTTTTTGGGAAGGGTGTATTTTCAGGGGCTATGTTTGTTTCCGGGTGGTACCAACTCCCTAAAAAGAGAAACGGCATTCCCAAGATGTATTTTTTTCAACCAACTTTTTATTTTTGGGGGGGTGCGAAGCTGTTCGTTTTTGGATTAGAAAACAATGCAAAGAATGATTGGCATAGTAACAAGGCTTGTGAAACCTTCCCTTGATCCATGATTATTCCACGGTAGGTGGGAACCAGCGCCTAAGCATAAAAAACCAGCCACATGAATTTAGGGAGAAGTTTTCTCGAATCCTTTGATCTCTGGGAGATCCTGTTGATGGTTCAGAAAGAAATCCCAAGGGTCCCAACCACTTGGGATGTATAAAGCCTGGTACATAGTGGGACAAACTACCTTTCCCTCCACTGGTGAGCAGGATTTCTGAACCATCAACAGTAGCTCTTCAATTCAACTGGGGGTCATTGGAGCCCTTCATGTTCCGAAAACTAAGCGGTTGTTGTTTTGTTCTTTTTAAACACTAAGCACCCCAGCTGCTTTTTTTTGGGAAAGAAACGATTCAACAAGTATAGACCAAACAAAACCAACAAAAAAACCATCAACAAAAACCAAGCACATTTTTCTCTCAAGTGAGGCATTTTCAAAATCAGGGAAACAAAAAACACCTAGTTGGGAACATTTCACAAAAAGTGATGCCACCAACCGGACTCTCAACCACGACTGTCGCCACGACACGCCAGGAACGGATCAGGCAGGTTGGGTTTTTTCATCGACGGGATCCGGTGCACCTGAACTTCCCTACTTGCATCAGGAAGTTGTCGGAAGATTTTTTTGGATCAGTGGTGATATTTCACCCCAGAAAAAAAGCCACCATTTATAAGTAGTAGGTGAAATAATGGACGATTTACTAAACATTTACTAAACTAAACTCCTGGGACAGCCAATTAACTGTTGTTTGGAAGTAGATTTAGTCCTAGCTGTAGGTTCTATAGTGTCCTACTGCTGATGGTCCAGAAATCCGGCGATCACCAGTTGATATGGTACATATAACATTCTTTTCAGGGTTACAAAACATCCCAGGTGGTGATCGCCGGATTTCTTCCATCAACAGTATGAGTGGAATATGAGTCCCCAACTCTAATAAGCCAAAATTTCGGCACGAGAAAATCAACGGTGAAATGCCGTGTTATTTATCTACCTGCAATAGAAACATCGCTTTCAAATCGCGGAAAAAACGTGAAAAACACAAATAGCTCAGGTACTGGTTGGGAAGGAGTTGAAGAAAACCTCCTCCAAATGCCCCGGCAATTTGTAAACTTACGGCCGACGTTCGCCGACGTTCGGCCCCCCGGGTGCAACGCCAGTAGTTTCGGAATGGTGCAAATGTAGTGTACATATCGGTATTTCAGTGACCTTACCGGTATATGTACCGCAGTAACGGCCGACCCGTTTTTTGGGATTTCTAGGCGCGTTTCGTGTGTTTTCCAATACAAAACTGTCGCCGCAAACCTCAAGATCTTGTGTTGTCATGGTGATTTGGTGCAACCCCCCTGTAAATGTCGCTAAAACTACACCCTAAAACCAAAACCCTAAAACTAAACCCTAAAACCAAAACCCTAAGACTAAACTTTTAGTGGCTTGCGCCAGCAGTGCGCCAACACAGGTTTCAGGGCTTGGAAGAAATTGTCACTCGTGCCTGCCTTGAAGGCACCAGGCCCGCAAACACAACCCAAAAATGCAAAATAGGCTGGTTTGGCTGGTTGGCTGGCTCAACCCGCCAACGCCTGGTCCCAAGCCCGGCATGAAAAAGGCAACTTCTTGAAAATGCTCCAAATCACCGGGTTTTAGCCAAAAATTGAACAAGAAACTACGCAAAAAGTGGCTAAAACATCTAAAACTCAGGGTTTTTGCAACATTTTGTCTTCTTCATGTCCCCAATGTTGGCTAAAACTCGATGTTTTCGACAATTTTGTTACCATTGAAATCACAAAATTATGAAAAAGGCCGAGTTTTAGCCAGTTTTTGTCGATGCTACATTTTGAAATTCATGAAAAACACCGGGTTTTAGCCAAAAATTAAAGAAGAAGCTTTTCAAAAAGTGGCTAAAACTCGGTGTTTTTGCAACATTTTGTCGTCTTCATGTCGCAGCTAAAACTCGGTGTTTTCAATGATTTCGCTACTAGTAAAAGGACAAAAAATAAAAAAGGCCGAGTTTTAGCCAGTTTTTGTCGATACTACTTTTTGAAACTAGTGAAAAACGCCGGGTTTTAGCCAAATTTGCATCGGATGTCGAAAAATCGCACGCCGCTGTGGCGAGAAGCGCATTTTCAAGTCAACTGAAGGTCCGGGAGCACTTTTTGAAGGTCCGATGTGGAAAAATGGCATGCCGCCGTGGCGAGAAGCGCATTTGTACGTGAAAATGCACAAGACACGTCAGCAGCGGACAGCTTTTTGAAGTTCTGATGTCGAAAAGTTGCATGGCCCTGTGGCGAGAAGGGCCTTTGTAAGTCAAAATGTACAAAATACCTGTGTTTTGGCGCACTTTTTGAAGTTCAGACGTCGAAAAATTACTCGGGTAGTAAGTTGGTCAGTCAATCAACGAGTCAGTTAGTCAATTCGTCAGTTAGTAAATTCGTCAGTTAGTCAGTGAACCCATCAAAGAATTACATTAGTCAGTTAGTCAGTTCGTCAAGTAGTCAGTAGTCAGTTACTCAATCAATGAATCAGTCAATTAGTCAAGTGGTCAGCTACAGTTAGCTAGTTAGTCAGTTAGTCAAGTTAGTCAGTTAATCAGCTAGTCAAGTAGCTAGTTAGTCAGTCAGGAAGTCAATTAGTCAGGTAGTCAATCAGTCAGCTTGTCAAATTGTCAGGGAGTCAATTAGTCAGTTAGTGAAATAGTCAGGTAGGTTAATCAATCAATGAATTAGTCAGTTAGTTCGTCAATTTGTCAGTTAATCAATCAATGAATTAGTCAGTTAGTCAATTGGTCAGTTGGTCAGGCAGTCAGTTAGCTAGTTAGTCATGTTAGTCAGTTAATCAGTTCGTCAATATGCTAGCTGCTATTAGTCAGCCAGGAAGTCGATTAGTCAGTTACTTAATCAGTTTGCTAGTTAGTCGCTTAGCCAGTTCGTCCACTAGTCAGTTAGTCAATCAATTTCTTCGTTAGTCAGTTAGCTAGTTAGTTAGTTCGTTCGTTCGTTCGTTCGTTCGTTTGTTCGTTCGTTCGTTAGTTCGTTAGTTCGTTACAGTTCGTTAGTTCGTTAGTTCGTTAGTTCGTTAGTTCGTTAGTTCGTTAGTTTGTTAGTCCGTTAGTTCGTTAGTTCGGTAGTTCGTTGGTTAGTTAGTTAGTTGATTAGTTAGGTAGTTAGTTAGTTTGTTTGTTTGTTTGTTAGTCAGTTAATTCGATAGTTAGTCAGTTAGGTAGTTAATTAGTGAGTTAGCTAGTTAGTCAGTTGGTCTGAAAATCAATTAGTCAGTTAATCAGGCAGTTAGTCAGACAGTCAGTCAGTCAGTAAGTCAATTAGTCTGTTCGCCAGTAAATCACTCAGCTAATCAATTAGTCAGCTAGCTAGCCAGTCAGTCAGTCAGTTAGTCAGTCAGTCAGTCAGTGAGTCAGTCAGTCAGACAGTAAGTCAATAAGTCAGTTCGTCACTTGGGCAATTACTCAATTAATTAGTTACTCAATCCGCCAATTGTCAGTTAGCTAGTTAGTCAGTTGATCAGTGTTTTTACTTTGACATCCGTGACTCACAACAACCAATCCCTCCTATAGTTTTCCTCTTCTTGAAACTTCCGCCACCGTCTTGTGCGGTGCTACTGGTAATTTATACATAGCTTGATCTTGTTCAATGCACCGCCCAGGTCTACAAGGAACCCGGGGCCTCGGCGCAGCTTTGCCAAGCACTGGCCATGCGGGCATTGCTGTTGGAGGACGCAGGCGTGCGAGCAGCAGCGCGCTCTGCTGTGGTGTTATTGACGGAGGAGCGCGCGGCACTCGTTGAGGCAGCCCTGGCCAACGACGCTTGGGGCTGTCTAGACCAGGACTGATTCTTTGAATGTCTGAATAGAGAATGGAACCTCCCCCAGTTCTACAAGAGGACATTCATTCTTCTAGAAACGCGCGCAAAACTGCTAAGTATATACTTTATAAGTAAATTATATTCTATAATTTAATTCTTTCACTTCACTTTATTTATTCTTACTGTTTTCTTCGCTTGCCGGAAATTCATCTTGACTGGTTGGTGCCGTTTGACATCAGCCAATTTGTATTTTTGAGGGTATTCCCGTAAAACACACATGAACAAGTACATGTAACATCTTCTTCTTCTAGTGAGGAGCCGCTTCCTAGCGATCGAGTTCCCGCTCACAAGATCTCGTGGCACCACAAAGACGTGCTATCCGCACCCACTCCACCTGTCAGTGGAGAAGAAGCCGTACTCCTTGAAGCTGGGCTCTTAGCGCAGAACTTGCATGTTCTCGGGAAGCTGATTGTGCACGTGCATCAAACATCCCTCCCCTTTTCAGGGGGGAGGTGGTTCGAAAATGTAAGATACATTTTCTGGAGTTTTGACACCTTAAACATGTAAGTTACATTTTTCCGTTTTGGGCCTCAATTCTTGTAAGTTACATATCTTAAGGTCATTCAGTGAAATTGGGTGAGGGTCCTACAATGTAACTTACATTTTCTGGCTGGTTTATGTTAACATTGCGCAGCTATAAGCTGTAAATACTAAAATGTGTTAGTTTTAGATATATGTACACTGTAAGTGCAACAAAATGCTTCAATCATCTTCAGACAAAAACTTCAAGCATCTTCAGACACTATACAAATGTTTCCAGGGGGTGGAAGGGGGTTGCAGAAAATGTAACTTAGAACCTTCACGGTTCTATATTTCATTTTCCCCCCCAGAAAAAAATGAAATCTGGCACCTTGGGGGGTACCTCAACTTACATTTAAGGCGGGGACCTATACGTTACATTTTCGATGCCCCTCTGCCCAAGTATATGGGCTAAGGGGGAACGGATCACCAAACATGGTTTTTGTGCAGGTGGGGCACTTGCGAGTCCCTCCACCGGGGCAAGCATCGCTACCTGCACGCGCGCGCGCAGCCGCTTGCACGGAGCCGCGGGTCCTGTTCCAAGGCTTCGAGCACTCTGCGAAGGCTTTGCCAGACGATTTTGGTTGTCTGGGGCCGAAGCAGTGCATCATTGTCCAGGCGAGGGTCAATTCAACAATCATAGTTAGCAGTTTTGTCATATTGCCATATTGCGGTTCCAAGGTTGCGGTGTGGCGCTACCCCATTAAGCTCCCAAGCGATGTTGCTGTTTGGGAAGTTGTGCCCGTGCCAGCTTGCGCAGACTTCGTCTGCCGGAACTGCGTCTACTGCAGCGTGCAGGTGGGGTTTGTGGCAATGTCACGGTTTGCATTCTGTCCGGTTTTGGTTTGGGCGCCCACAGGTATGGAAAGGGAAAACTTCGAATCGTCGGCATGCCGGTGAACGACCGAGGGGCTATCATTTTTCATTGGTTCAAAACAAATTGGGAAAACAGGGATCTGGTTGGTAGATTCTAATCGTGATACGTTTGTTAGAATTGTATATTATAAGGCATTGCTGCAGCTGGATCAAAACTTGCACGCCGCTCGGGCTTGTGAGGACGCAGGTATTACGGCGCTGGGCGGCGGAGACTACGACGGAGACGACCTCCACGTTGCTGCAGATAGCGCCTTCATCAACCTGATCGAGACGACCCCAGATGGGCGGAGTCACCCACTCCTGCAAAGGGCCGTGGAGGAGCACGGTTCGTGATTTTTAGTCAAAGGAGCTTTTAGTTGAGAAACTTCCCAGCTACAGGGATTTAACGTGCAAAGAGTCCAGTAAAGTAACGGTCCAGTAAAGTACCAGTTCAGGGTAGCGTAGCATGCAAAGAGTCCAGTAAAGTAACAGTTCAGTCAAGTAACAGTTTCAGTAGAGTAACATGCAAATAGCTTGGAAAAGTAACAGTTCAGTAGAGTAACATGCAAATAGCTCAGAAAAGAAACAGTTCAGACAAGTATTAGTTCAGTCAAGCTACTGACCCGTCAAGTATTATGTAGTTCAGTCAAGGAACAGTTCTGTCAAATATTCGTTCAATCCAACAACAGTTCTGACAAGTACTACTTCAGTCAAAGAATGGTTCTGTCAAAAATTATTTCAGTCGAGCAACAGTTCAGTCAAGGACTACTTCAGTCAAGTGATGGTTCAACGTTTTTTTTTGGATGTTGGAGTGTCATTTTTTGTGACGGGCGCAGCATTTGGCGAAACTTGGGTAGATAGCCGCAGCGCACAATGTCGTATTCTTCCGTACAAAACGCATCTCCAAAGTGCGAAAAGTAGGCACGGCGAACGGGCGGGTGTGAGATGAACAGGTCATGCTCAGGCCATGGTCGGAACATGGTCCAATCGTCCCTTTTTACCTCGTTACCTCGGTAAAAAAATTATCAGTCCAACACCGCTACGCGCAAAAACGGTAAACCCTAAAACCTAAACCCTAAAAATAAACCCTAAAACTAGTTGGTTGGTAAGATACCCAATGTTGGCAGGGGGGCGAACCCTCACTCTTGGCGGTAAACTTATCCCCCCCCCGAAAACTAAGAAATTGACGGTTGGAAGATGATTCATTTCCTTTAGACAAATCGGTCCCTTTACAAAAAGAACGACATCTTCATTCTTTTTGGGGGTGGGTTTTCAATTTGGAGGAGATTTCCTTCTACTTTGTCCAGTTACCAGCACCTTCCTTTCGGGGTGGCAATTAAATCCTAAGGGATGGTGAATTGTCACCCGGTAACTGAACCATTTGGCGCCCTTTATAGAAGGTCCAATTAGGATGATGTTTGGATTGCCCAACATCGAACTTGACACTGCCATTTGGTGGCTGGAACTCATTGGGAAAATGAAAATCTCAGGGCTTTGCGTATTACGAACTAATAAGGCCGGGATTTTAGGTGGAATGGGGGGTTGGCATACCCCTAGATTCCCCATGGACTTTGAGCGAGATTCAAGACGTATCCAAGGATAAGTATTTTGGATACATGTCCGATGTAAAGATGTCGATGTAAAGAAAAGGTATAGAAAAAGTATGTAGTTCGTTTCAAACAGAAAAACATACTACCATCTATTTGCTATCCTTGAAGGTGAGTACCTATGTTTGATAAGAATCCGAGGAATCGTTATGAAAGAACTTTCCGAATGGCGTGAGAGACAGAAACAGTCCGATATTCCATAGAAAATGGGCAAAAGGTAGGGGTATAACTCCACTTATAGGGGTTATAACCCCTAGTGAAACCCATTTACATATTCGGCCTTTCAAAATATAAAGGACCCCCAATGTCACTCCTCCATGTACAAATTATCGGCTTCGGGGCGTGTGAGGATCGTTCGATGCTTCCAGCGATTCTAGTAAGTCCTTTGCCATTGCAGTTGGGGAAGGACAGCTTTTGCAGCAGCAGCTTTTTGTCGTTGGATGATGTGGCGACGAGTGGTTGTTGAGGTTGTTGAGGCAGGGGTCCCACAACTGACCCCTGGTGATTTGCCTAATGGAAATTCCGGGAAATCATCTTCCACCAAACCTCTGGCTGACTTTGGGTTCCAGCCGTTCATTTTCATGGACCGTGATCCCGAAATTTCGGAGAAACAAGGTCACGAATTGAAAAATTTTGGCACTGCGAGGTCACTTGATGGAACATATGAATTATTGATGTAGGTATACTTTCAACCATTTTCCCATGGATTCCTATAGGCATCCGGCAACTTTTTTTTCCGGAACATATTTTCGGGGAAAAGATTGGTCCGGTAGCTTGCCAAAGCGAGTTTAGCACCTGAAAAAGGATGGCATTTTCACATCGCTGTTGCTGTTAGTTTCAGGGAGGTTTATGATGATGTTTTTTTGTTGAAAAACACCGGGAAATCATTCGCAGTTTGAATGGTGTTTTGAGGAACTTGGACAGAATATTTTCACTCCGCATAAAGGGGGATGATTTTTCAACCTTGACATTTCCAGTGAATGATGATCAACTAGCAGCTTTGCCACAACCGGTGCTTAAAACCCTGCCGATCGAAGTTTCATGGGATGAAAATTTACCTCACTGAACACCCAGTGGGGTTCTGGATGTTTACCCGTTTGAAGGGATGGGAAGTTTTTTTCTCAACTTCCCTGGAATTCCTGGCACGAACACGTTACGGGATGTTCAGCCCAAATGTTGGTGCAATTTAAGGGACCTTCAGCAATCTTTGGGTCTCCATAATCCAAAACCATTTTCCTGACAATGGAAACTCCACCATGAATGAAGATGTATTTCCTATTGAAAAACCAAGGTTAGTTTTCGGTATAACGTTTTCCCCCCTTTTTTTGTCGCGGAAACTTCTCCGGAATCCGCGCCGTTTGAACCGTCCTTCCGGGAAGATTCTCGCGACGTTACCCCGCGTGAGGAACCAAACTCCGCAGTGCTATGTGTCCTTTACCCTCAGCCCGGTGAAACGGGTGGAGCAGGTCGAACCCTCCAACGGTTGAGGGGTGGGTCCACCCCCCAAAAAAGGTCATCTGTAGGGAGAATCACGCGAGACCAAAAAATCCTGGAAGATTTTCCCGGTGAAAGGAACCTACAGGTTTCTAAACCCATGAAAAGAAAGGTTAAAATGATCTGAACCAAACCTCCATGATGACTATGTTCCATGTTAATCTTCGGGGATGTATCTGACAACGACCTTTTTTTGTGCATTTTTTTTTGGTTTGAAACCCTGATAATATATTTTTTATTTCAATTTCGGCCAGCCACGGAATCCTTGGGAACGATCACCTATTCCCCTACAATCGCCGGCACTCGAGTCGGTGATGACTTTTTCTTTCTCATCCAAGGTTAACATGCAAAAATTGGCCGCAAAACTTAAACAAAATTGTATCCCATTTTTCGTAACGAAACATCCACGAGGATGACATTTGTTTCAAGGTGGGAAAATTTTGGATCTTGATAAAATGAACTGACATGGGGCCCCTATAAATGGCCGAGATAGAATACATGGGGCCCAACAGGTAGGGTAGCCGCTAGCCCACCTTGGGGCCCAGTTTACCTGGGGATCTCCTTATGTTGAGTTGAAACTATTGGAACCTCGGAAAATCTCCCGGGAAATCCCCAGGACTTGGATGAACTGTTTGTTTAAAGTGATGTTTTTTTACGGATTTACCCTCCCTGAAACGAGCAGCAAACGCCCCTGAAAATGGGGGCCCCCTGGAAGTTTGGAGATTCCGAACTTGGAAACCATCATTTTTAGGGGCGAACTGTTAGTTTCAGGGAGTGTATACCATGGGATTCATCCAGATCAATACCCCACCATTTGGGAGATTTTTTTTCGGTCCACTTTTTGGGTTTCCGCATGGGGTTTCGAGTCGCCAAATTTTCAGGATTTTTCAATTGCAGCATTTTGGCTCGAAATTTTGAAGCGGAAATTTCGAAAGTCCATGTCAAAGGCCTTTTCAAGAACAGCCCTTAACTTTGCGCCAATTGGTTTCCGTGAAAATGGTTGGGTTTTCAGAGAAAAAAACACTTATCTAAAAGAAACATATAGATATTGCGCAAATTACAGGGAGTTTTAAGAGGCGATCTTTAAGTTTTTCTTTCAGAAACAGTTTTGGTGACATAATGTGAAGAGGTGGTGATTACAGTAATGCTATTTTCTGACTCAAAGGCCGAAGTTGTGACTTTTTTCCATCGGAGTCTTGAACATTCTATTGCTTACGGAACTTAAAGGCATATCAAGATACTCCCACCTGCTGCAAACCTTTGTGTAACAACGGTTGAAACTGTGACAACGGCCTCCGGTATATCTTCCGCCTCGCCCATTTTGGAATCGTCTATCGTCTGGATGGGTTCTGCCGCCAGTGTTAAAGATGACGTGGTCGCTCGGAGGAGATTGATTGATGTGCCGTTTTTATGTAAAAGGTTGGTGTTTTGGACGGTTTAACCTCTGAGCCCCCGGAAGTGGTTGACATTTTCAAGTTGAGAGATCTGTTATTCAACAAAAAGACAACAACTGTGGGATTTTGGAGGATGGGTTAATTGCGACTTGGAAACTGGGCATGGAAAAAACAGTGTGGTTTTGGGGGTGTGTTTGCACCTTTTGAGGGGGGAGCACTTACACTCTGGTAAACTAACATAGCGGCAAATGGATCTGGATTGAAGATGTATTTCCTATTGAAAATAGGGGGATATACCAGCGATCGCTATGTGATCGTTTACCAGAGGGTAAGACAATCCATGGGAACTTTGATCCACAGAGTGGGCCGGGCCTGTTGTGTGTGTTGGTTTTTTTCGTAGTACCCGGCTGGACCCCAAGAACCCATGCAAAAATGAAGGGTTTAATCCTTAGAAATATGGGATATAACCCCTAAAAATGAAGGTTGTGGGTTTTTATGGTAAATGGTGGAAACAAGGGAAACTTTCCACTTCTACCGATTTAAAGGTCTCTGATGACTGCCGAACTTCAACAAAAAGGCCCAAAAAACCTTCTTGGGGAATGGATTAACATCTAGAAAAGTCAGATGTTTGTGGTAGAATTTAGATGGAAAATATTATCATTCCCAAGAAGAATATCTGATTTTTCCACTTGGTCATATATGGGTGTTTCCGAAAATAGTGGTACCCCCAATCATCCATTTAAATAGGGTTTTCCATTGTAAACCATCCATTTGGATGTATCATCATTTCTAAGTGGAAAATGATTCATTGAAGAAAGTTGAGCTCCTGAAAATCTAGGATTGCAGGATGTCTTTTCATGAAACTTTCTGCAGGCAAATTTGTGGATGGGATGTTGACCCCTTGGGGATGGGATGTCGACCCCTTGGGGATGGGATGTCGACCCCTTGAACCAATTTGTACCAGTGGAGAAAGAGTTTGAACGAAAGAATATCGACGAATAGATACTCCAAAACATGTGCTTTTTGGGTCGATTAACTCCCATTGTTTTCCTATGGTAGGGATTGTCATCCACCTTACAGTAGGGGTTTATATAAGTATAGCATCAGGGTTCCCTATGAAAGGTGGGATGAGTTGATCCCCCAATATAAGGAGTTTCATTTAGACCCCAGTACACATGGGCCCTGGAAAAGACATGTGATGTTTCCATCAAAAATTGAATGGGACCAGGATTTCATGGAATGTCAACAGGGTTTTGAACGTTGCTCACTTGGATGTTTTTTTTTCTTTTTTTTCTGGCGATTTTAAGTCACGACTTGTTACCATATATATAGTACGGAATCTCTGAAACTAGCAGGACATAGCCCCCGGATTTTCCATGGTTGGTTCAGATGATATATTTCCTTTTGGGGCCCAAAAGGCCTATTTTCAGGTGCGAAACTTGCTGTTAGTTTCAGGGAGTGTTTCCCTCCAATGCTTCAGTTGGAAAACCTCCAAACTACAACGGGCAACCGGCCTAAGGGGGTGGTGGTAGCATCTCCCTCACTCCGTGATGACGATGAGACGAAACCCATGCGTTTTCGGGGAGTGCCTTTTCGGATCTGGAAGGAAGACTCCTACAAGATGGACTGTACTACGATTCGTTATAAGTGGACTTATGGGGCACCCTATTTGTAGGGTGAAATAACCCCAGTTACCCATTTATCAAGCCATTTATAAGGGTTATAACTCCATTTATAACGATCGTAGGGGGCCCACCTTGTAAGGGGAGGGTGAAAATGACAAACCAGCCCCTGAAAAATTTACATGGAACCCAGGGGTCATGGAGGTTTGGTTCAGATGATTTTTTGTTTGCAACATGGGTGAATTTCAGGTTCCATGTTAAATTTTGAAAATGGTGTAGCCCATTTTTTTCTTTCAAGGGATTTTTCATGATATGAAATCGGGAAGGATTTTTTGCCTACGAATCAACTGATTGTACATTCTTTTTAAAGTTGTGATTCTACAACTTAGCCTTAAACACATGTCGTACTATAAAAGTGTTTTGGTATGGTTTTGGGAGGTGATGAACTGTCGGACAACCCAGCTTATATCATAGGGATTACTATGACCCATGAACTAGAAATCCTTATTGAACAAACAAACAACCGATCAATACAATAGCAAAATGATGGTGTGTATCACGGCCTGAAGTGTTGTTGAGAACTCTCCGTTAAATGCAGCCGTTGTTAAGCACACATTTGATGTTTTTTTTTGTAAGTTGGATGCCATGGACCAAAATGACGTTGACCATCAAGATAAAAGAAAAACATCACTTGCAAACATTACACGTCATCTTCGGCTTCCAAGCCATGACATTTTTTTCCCACGTTTTCTAGCGGAAAAGGGTGATATGACCACCAAGTTGGAGCGATGAAGATATGCTGTTGGTGGAATTATAGACAAATGTTATGGTCTTCTGTTCAGGAGGTTAAGGTGATATGGAGATCATCTCGGATATGATGTGTATATAATCAATTGTAAAACATATTACACGGTATATATGAATATTTCATGAATATCACATGCATATCATTTGAATATCATATGAATATTATATGAATATTATATGAATAATATATGTGTATTATATGAACAATATATGTGTATTATGTGAATATAAGAGACATATACATATATAGATCCCCAAAGCGTGGTGGCATTTTCACCACTTCTTGGGATTTGAAAGAAAGTCACACCGATGTCCCTTGAAGCCTCTGTGGTTTGAAGAAGAAAAGGATCATGGAAAGCACCACATCGTTTCTGAACCTCCTTCACTTGTTTCTTGAAAGGATGTATATATATATATATACACAGTATATACAAGATACATTTACATATATATATAATATGTATTTGTATTTATATTTATATTTATGTTTACGTTTAGATTTATGTTTATGTTTATATCTACATGTATTTATATGAATAGGTATTTATATTTACATTTATATTTTTAAATATATACACACATACATATTCGCTTTTATTTTATCAGAATGTGATTCTGTAATGATTCTTTTTTTGGGTTTTAGGACATGCTTGGTGGGATGTGGCCTTCCTCCCCTAAACAGTTTCTCCACCTGAGGGCAGGCAAGACTTCTATGCCGCTGGGTCAGCACATGCCATGCGGTTGGCGGTTGGGAGATGTGACGGGTAGGACATGGTCATTTCAAAAAATCAGAGGGGGAGATAGGAAATATAGCCATCGAAAACTAACCTGGACCCCAAAAATCACCCATACAAGTAGTTGATAGTTGAAATTCCCCTTCCAAAACCCATCAGTTTTTACGGTCCCTGTTAGGTTTTTTTGGGGAGTGTAGGGTTTCCAGAAATCCATTTTCTCCACGGTGTAGATGAGTCAACGTCCTCATTACATCTGAAAGTCTCACAGCACAAATTTCCAACCAATCTTCCGTGTGAAATTTTGGTGAGAATCTCACCTTTGGATTTGATAGGCATTCTCTATATCATCATCATGCAGATGGAATTTTCCGTTTCCACTTGACAAAAAGGGCCCCTTTCTATACAGTTATGAGTAGAGTTATACGTCCATTTATCACTAGTAGGGGCACAATCTTGTAGATGCTGTTTCATCGAAAAACACACCCTTCGCTTTTTTCCTTGTTCCCAAAGCGCCAAGGATCAGACGATGCGCATGTTTAGCAAGAATGATATGAACAATCGACACCCAGGAACCTTGGAATCAATCCATCCATCCACGTGGGCCGATCATTGGGCCGTTCGATGTGAAAAATTACCCTAGATATGACGGTATATTAGGACCCCCAATCAGAAAGTTTTCGGCTTTCACAGTGGGGGGGGGTCCTATCAAAGGGCCAAAAGCGACCTTTTTGCGGTTTTGGGGAAGAAGAAAGGCGGCCAAAAAAATCGTTCATCCCATACTTGGAGGATCATCCCAGGACTCGTAAGTGGGTTAATAACCATGGTTGGTAAGTCTCATATTTCATGACCTCTGCCATACGTATCTAACACAATTTGAGGTGGAGGGAGTCGAAAAGTCGACCTGCTAGGTGCAGGTGCCTATGACAAGACTTGCATCCAGACGGCACTGGTGAAACCCGGTTTTTTCCCGGTTAGGAACTGGTTAGGATCGCCCCCATTTATAAACCATTTCTATAGGTTATTTGGAGTCCAAGAACCCGATCCTTAGGGGACGACTTCAACGATCTTTATGGTGACAAAACCACCTAGGAGTCATGGGATGATCCTCCAAGTATGCCAGGATTTGCCCCGGATTGCTCCGCATTGGCTGATGTACAAGTGGACCATCAACTGAGGTGAGGAGGATGGGCGGTTGGTGATCCATATTTTCTAAGAATGCTCCAACATACCCCGAAAGGAACATACCCTGGAAGACCCCCAAAAAAAACCCGAAGCTTAACAGCTTGTTTACCCCTGACAAAAAAATGATGGTCGGAAGACGATCCTTTCCTATTGGGATGATATATATATATATATATGTATATGTTTTCAAGGTTTATGTTAGTTTCAGGGAGGGTAAATTACCCATTTTTGGGGGGATGAAGTAATGCAAATTGTATGGTAGATTTGAGGGATTTGTTTGGTTCTGTTGATGATTCAGAAATCCGGCTAACCAGTTGAGGTTGGTAGTTTATCCCCATGATTTAGAGGGTTTTATACGTCCCAGCTGGTGTTGGATTTATTTCATCAAAAAGTCAAAGATGTTTTTCAGCATGGGAAGATCAAACCTTGGATAATTACTACAGCTTACGAAAAACGAAAATCCTATTTGGAAAAAATCCCGAGTGATGCAATCTATCAATCTGTTCATCATTTTTCTACCAGATCTCTGAAGTATTTGGATGTTTCCGAAAATAGAGGTACCCCAAAATGGAGGGTTTATAATGGAAAACCCTATTAAAATGGATGATTTGGGGGGTACCTCTATTTTTGGAAACACCTAAATTTGCAGATGAACGGCACCATGGATGAACTCCTAGGGATTGGCATTTTCGGGGACCCTGAATTTGGAAAAAGCTTGAAAGTGTATCCAAATGTCCTCCCAGTGACAGAGGATCACCATTTCCCCCACTTGTGTAAGCCATAGTTTCGGCCATTTGGAAGGGGAAAAAACCCCAGGAAGCGGGGACTTACTATCCATGGCTATGAACCAATTACGAGTCCTGGGATGATCCTCCAAGTAATGCCTGGTACAAACCACACCAAACAAGTAGCGGCTTCACATAGCCTCGAATGTGTCCATTGTTTCAGGAAGGAAATTCAGAGCAGCGACCGCAGCTTCTATGCCAATCCATCGCGAATAGAACTTCAACAAGAAGCCTGCAGGGAAGCCCTGAAAGAGCGAGGGGAGATTTCATGAGATTTTTTACATACCAGGTGATTCAAAGTGACCTTTTCATCCCCTAGTTGGAGGTCACTTAACCATTGAAAAGGGTCACTTACCCATCCCGAAAAGGTCACAAAGAATTGCCAGGTAGGTAATTTTTTCGGGACTTAACTGTTGCGAGAAAACAGCCACGTGAAGATGCAATAATTTTTCTTTCAAAAAGGTCAACAATCCCTTCGCGAAGTGATGATGTTTGAAAAATCCAGCTGAAAAATCCAGCACGTTGATGGTATGATTTACCAGGATGTCGCTTAGCTGTTAGTTTCAGGGAGGGTAACCTAAGAGGAAGGTGTGGGTTCTCCGGTTTGCCATGCATCATGCAGCCACGCCACGCCATGTCCTGCCATGTCCTGCAGCCATCCACACCTTGAGGTTATGAGAATCGCAAGGTGCGGATGGCCTCCATGTCTCCACCCAGCTCGCCAAAGCATAATCGCAGCCGACGAGGTCTTTTGGGGTTGAATTTTCTTTGGGTGGTGGATGGTTGGCTAGTTTTTTTCCCAGGATTTGCAAGGGTTTGATTAGCACCATCCCAGCCGGTTGGCCCCCTGTTTTTTTTTTTGATTTTTTTTGGGGACTTTCGGGGGTTCCACCATACATAATCACCGAAAGTTACATGAGAAAAAATCCAAGGCTAAAACATTGACAGGTTAGTATTGTCCCTTGGTGGTGATTTTTAGGGTTTCTCCAATTTTTAAGTGTTGTTTCAAGTGATTATGGCAAAAAATCGGCTTTTGGGATTGGGCTTGGGGGTTTGCACATCTGGTGGTTCTTGGGCGAGACTACATTACGTCATATACACAGTCAAAATTTGAAGTGTAAGGAGAAAATCCTGGACCCCTATGACAATTCTGACACCTTACAACCACGAAATTTGACATAGATATATTGGAACTCTCCCCCCACACAGTAACAGTCACCTTTTTCCATTATTATTCCATTTTTAGTAGGGAATCCCTATAAACCTTTATTTGTGACCATTACTGGGTGGGGGGTAGACCACAGCTTCAAGATGGCAGGATATTTTTGGGTATTCCTAGCCTACTTAAATTTCGTGGGGGGGGGGGGTGATAGATTGGTAGGTCTGGTAGGTGTTGCTGGTTAGATTTGGTATGATGAGGGATGGTGTGATTGGTAGGTTGGGAAGTTTTTTTTGTGACTTCGTTGTTTTGACAGTCGGAATGGGCACAAACACCTTGCACAAGGGTGACTTTCTTTTGGGATGTTCTGGTATATTTTGGGGAAAGCACGCCCAAAAATAAAGGAAACCACGACGTTCACACGTGTCACTGCTTGGAGGATCATCCCAGTTACTAAGCGGTTAATCGCCATGGTTAATAAGTCCCCTCAGTAAGGTTGTTCCCCCATCCAAATGGATCTAAATGGCTTATACATGGGGGTGATCCTCAACCACTTACAAGTCCTGGGATGATCCTCCAAGTTGGGGGGTCCCGCCATCATATTTGGCACTGAGGCTCTCGTGGTTCTCAGACCGATTCGATGGAGTTGAGACAGCTGCGACGCAATTCCAGCACAGGTTGGTTAAGTCCGTGGTAGTCCTGGTGATTTTTTACCGGGGGGGGGGATGTTTTGTCGGTACGTTTGCCCAGGGATTTTTTGAGGGTTGAACCTGGGGGGGAAATGGATGGCAGTGTATTTTTTTCAAGCAAATATTTGAAAATGATGATGGTGCAGGGAGACATTTTCTAAAGTGGGTCTTGTTTTGGTGGACAAACCCAGTTGAAAACATTGAGACGTGGCATGGCACCATACAATTTTAATGAGAGAGGAAAACATTGAAATATTGAACTTCATTGACTCCAAAACTTTTCTGGGGATTTGTGCCTTTTTAGATTTTCATATTACATATATACATATTTCTTTCAAAGTATTTATGAAGTGGGAATTTCTCGGAAAACTGCCAATTTTTTGTTTATCCCTTTCCAAATCCATCTATTTTGCCATGTCTCCTGCGCTTCGCTCTGGGGTCAAGAAGTGCTAAGTAACAGTTGTCACCTGGCAATTGGAGTTTGGATGGTCAATTTTCACGGGATGTTATTATTTGTATATAAGCAATCATGAACATATGTATGTACCTAGAACCCAAATGGGGCCCCTTGTTTTGATTGGAGTTTAGGCTTTGTTTTGGTGGGTTGACCTTCAAAAATAGAGGTCATTGGGGTTCCAGGTATATATTTATACATATATTGAGGCCTGCCTAAACCGTGTATCAGGTGGTAACAAATCTATTGATTTTTATGTAGGGAATCCAAACTTTACCTTCACGATTTCCACTGTTAGGTGTTTTACAAATGGCCCAACATACTGTTGAAGGAAGAATTCCCAAACAACCACCTGGGATGTTTTAAAACCTCGTACATAGGGATAAACTACCAACTGGTGCAAGATTTCTTCCATCAACAGCATATTAATGTATGTAGTCTAATGAAAGCTGGACTTAGCCCCTGAGTCCAATATTTTCGCTCAGGAATTCAGAACGTTCCTGCAAAGATGTCGGTTTTGTGTTGGGATTTGGACCAAAAAATGTGAGGTGGTCTCAACATATGCTTCTCAAATCACCGCGCAGTGTCCACCCGACATTTCTTCAGTACAAAGTGCGGCCCGTGACCGGTTATAAGTTACCCAGTTTTTTTGGAAGGCTATGTTTGACTCCATTTCTAACAATGGTAGGGCCCATCGACAGTAGGATCATTGAAAGGTCGATCGATTCAACTAACAGCTAGTTGGCATTATAGAAAAAGATACGGCTTGGAAGTCCAACCATCCATTTTTTGGTCCGCTTGGGAAAAACGAACTACCTGCCTTTTTTTTGAATAGGAAGGGTAAACAACCTCAGCATCCAAAAGGATCCAGCATTTTGAAAATGGTGGATCCTTACTACGGGTATATATCTAATATTATTATATATTCATATATACATGATCCCTTTTGCCCATCTTTGATGTGGACGTTTTTCAACAAAAAAACTCCGGGGGGGTTCGATTCTTCGCATTTGTGCCAGGGTCCATTCACTCACCCAAGAGTGGAACAGGTACGGAGTCGATCTTTAGGGGTTTACGGCTTTCGCAGGAAAAAAAAGTGGACACATGTTCTTCTACGTGAATGAAGCTTTTTTAAGTGGTATATTAGTATATAATAGTATATATATTTCCTCTTGAAGATGGGGACTTTACAGCGAGATATGTTAGTTTAGTATCCATACGTGAAATTTCTAACTTCCTGTAGATTGAAGAATTTTAATTTCCTTTCTCAGCGGATTTCAAATGGATAATAACGCCTACATGTTCAATAAAGAGTTCTGTGAAATGTTATTTGCATGGTACGAGAGCTGAACCCATGATTCAAAAAACGGCTTGGAAGATTTGGCAAATTGGAAGATTCCGTTCGTCCCAGCGACGATTCGTCTGTTACAAGTGACCCCCAAAGTCCGGACGCTTTGGATCGTCTCCCAATTCAACTATTGCATTTTAAAGAGCATCCCCAAAACTGTGAATGTGTGGAGGGACCCTGAAAATAATAGTTGTTTGGCCTGTTTGGACGTTTGCTACTTCCTTTTGAAACACGGTTTATTTTTGGTGTCTATCTTTAATGTTAGTTAGTGTTATACGTGATATTAATTGGGCTTTCCCCCTTCTCAGCAGTAGTGAAACCAACTAAGGTTAATGTCGGAATCCACGAGCCTAAAAAATGCAATGTCATCCTGGTGGCGACTAGTATAGGGAAGGGGCCAACCAAAGTTGTATATACCTAGAACCCAAATGGTGCCCCTTGTTTTGATTGGAGTTTAGGCTTTGTTTTGGTGGGTTGACCTTCAAAAATAGAGGTCATTGGGGTTCCAGGTATATATACATATATACAACTTGCTGTCGTTGTCACGGACACATCCTGACCCCTCACAAAATCACCGCCAAGTTGCCTGAGGTTTCCTAAAACGCCAAAGCTTAGAGAACAATACTACAATCTTGCAAGAATGATCTGTTTATTTTGAATAACGGACAAATTAATACCAGTGTTCGCTTTCCAGTCACTGTTTTGATTGTGGTATGATGTAGACCCTCAAATGGCTTCGCTTTCTTCGGCTTTTTCTGTGTGTTTTTTTGTGGCAAACGCTGTCATCGTTGCACAGGATCCATGCCATTGTCACCGAAGAGTGGGGGAGGTGCGGCTATGCGTGGATCGATTTTTTGGACCGAAGTATTTTTTTTGGACGGAAAGAAAGTGGAAAGAAACAAGTTGGTTCTGATGTACCCATGTATATATATATATATACCCATGTATATATATATATGAAAATGGATATTTGGACATATCAGTATATGTATATATATATATAGATGTGACAATAGATATTTGGACACATCAGTTTATGTGTATATATATATATATATACATATATATAGTTGTNNACATTGATCCAATATTACTGTACTAAAGATTATCGCCGCTATCTCTTGGGGCTGGATTCGCAAACCTCAACTTGTTGTTCAACTTTCAGTTTTTTTTTTTCTGGGGGAAATATTTCACCCTCCCTGAAACTAACATAGCACTTGAAAATGGTTGTTCGGAATTGGAATACTAGTTTCCTTTTGGGATGCCCCCTTTCAGGTGCTGTGTTAGTTTTAGGGAGGGTATTTTAGGCCTCGGCAATTTTTGTTTTTGGGGATTTTTTCAAACGTCTCGTGACGATGTTTGGGATTGGCAGAAGCTGCAGGCTCTCCTAAGAGTCTTGGAGGCGCATTTGATGGGGGGCTTTCCTATGGTGCTGGCATGTTCGTAGAAAAAAGGAACATATAATTTAATCAATGATTTAAATAGCTTTTATCTGACCTAAGATATGGCAGATGTTTTTTTCAGCCGCCATGTATCAAGTAATGGTTAATTGGTGGTTTGGGTTGGTGGTCTGGGATTCTGGGGGCACCCCTTAAGTAGTAATCCCTTTCATTTTCGGGGATCCAGGAATCCAAACCACCAACCCAAACCGCCAATTAACAATTTGTTGAATTTCTAAGTTCCTTATAATCCATCCCACCTGGGGTGATTTTGGAGATTTCAGTGCGGTGGACTCAGCCAAAGCACTTTCTCATTTACTTCCTACAGTGTCTTCCAGATATATATATATTGTGAAGTTTCAATGTATAGCCATGTGACCTTTGCTACTCATGCATCACTTCATGGTCCAATGGTATAAACGTTACCATGTGGCAGTTCAAATCCCCTTGGGTTTCACTCAGGTATAACCATATCTACGTTGGCCTATCAGGCCTTGAGCATTTGGATCAAAAGGTCGCAGCGTGACCGCTTTTGTTTCTTGGCATTGGTAGCGGAGCACTGGTGCTCCTGCTGCTGGTGTGTTTTGCCCTTGCTTCACGGCATTTGTGGCTTGACCCTGGCAGTTGGGAACGTTGATCTGGGTGGTGCAGTTTCTTGCAATTTAGAGCCTGGTTTTTGCACGAGGTTTCTTTAAGAAACCAGCCGGAAATCGTTTGGTGGGGTACGTTTTATCTCTTGGACGGTTTTGGGAATTCAATACAATTTGTGTGGTGGTGCCCAATTTTTCATCGCATCTTGAACGGAGCTTGCATTGTTTAACAATTGTTTGCAGTACAGCAGGGGCGATGTCTTACAAGGGCACGGGTGCAATGACGGACAATAACAGTTTGTGGGTTGACAAAAACATGGTGGTGCATTACGACGGGAATCCGAAGTTTGCTGAAGAGTACAACGAACGTGTTCTCTTGGGCTTTCAAAGCCTTTCTGCAACGGAGAAGTCATCGTATGCTGCCAAGTTGAAAAATGCATTGTCTGGCCGAGCATGGACGTTGGTTCACAAACGACCTGAAATCAGTGCGGAGAAGCTCATTCAACTGTCATCGTCCGAGCCATCATCGACAAGTGGACCGTTAGCTGCTGTTACTCTGTTGGTGCGAACGGTGCGTCAAAGCTGTGAGCGGGTAGCACCTTTGCTGAAGAATCAAGTCTTTGAAGAGTATTTCTTTACAAAAGGGATGCGAAGGGGAGGCGAACCCATTCAAGACTACATTCAGCGCCGACAAAATGAGTATGAGCGGTTGCAATCACTGACGCAGGGACATACGAAGTTATCAGTCGATCTTCAAACGTTTTTCTTGCTACGAAACAGTGGATGCAGCCCACAACAGCAGAAGGCGATTTTGGGACAAGCTGGGAACGAATATGATTGGGACAAGGTAGTTGAAGCCATGTTGATACAGCTGGATCAAGACGATGGGTCCCGAAACTATGGTGGTTCCTGGAAGGGCTCCCAAAAGGGAAAAGGTAGTGTTTCCTATGCAAGTGGATCCCGAGCTTCATGGTCCTTTCCTGCAGAGGAAGAATGGTATGACGGCTATGATGATGAGTCCTCAGCATATGCCTACGATGCTGAAGGTGAAGATGAGAGTCAATGGTACGATGCATGGCCGAGTTCTCCTGAGCATCATGATGATGAGACTGGTGATCATGTCTATGAAGATTTGGAGGAGCTGGAGCATAGTTTTGACGTCCTGGCCTTCGATGAGATGTCACAGACAGAGATTGATGCCTTTGCTTTTGAAGCTCAACGTCTGGCAAAGAACGCTTCTGAGTATGTGAAGAAAAGGAAGATGGTCAGAGATGGGAAGTCAAACCGGGGCTTCAATCAAGGTTTGCAGCACAATCGCACCTCGATATCCATTGATGGCAAGCTTTCACTGAATGGCGATCAACTTGGAAACAAGCTGGCTGCTATCAAAAGCAAGAGTCGATGCTTTGCTTGCAATGGGATTGGTCATTGGGAAGGTGACAAGCAGTGTCCAAAGTATGGATCAACGAAAGGTGGAAAAGGTGGAAAATCGAAGAAGGGTCGAAAAGGTGGCTTCATGCAACGTGCTGGTGTGGCCGCAGCTATGCTCGCTTCAGCTGCAGGGTCATGTGTCTTTACACCCCCGTTGCCAACTGACGTGATGATGTTGGAGCCAACCCTTTCCACCGAAGTCACGATCCCATGGTCAGTGCAAGTCCTTTCAGCCCAATCGTATGGAAGGCAAAGCAGTGCATCTCCTGTGCCTCTTGGTTTTGCTGTGATTGACACGGCCGCTCTACTTGGATGTGGTGGTGATCAAGCCGTAGATGCATTCGTTAAGAAGTTCAAGGTTGAAGATTGCAGAACGCCTTTGGTCAAGGTCTTCAAAGGTGTGAATAGTGGAGCACCCATCACGTCTGTGGAAGAGCAGTGGCTTTCAGTTGGATTGGCTGGAAGAGATGCCCATGTAGCAATTCACCGTCTTCCAAACAGCACGGTGCCGATCTTGTTTGGTCTTCCGCAACTGAAGGCACTTGGAGCGAAAATATCTCTGGATGGATCTGAGCCTTTTGCAATTTTTCAGAAGGTGAGCAACCGGAAGATACCGCTTCATTATGGTCGTGCAGGTCACCTTTTGCTGAACATTGCAGACTGGAATCCGGTGTGTGAAGCAAAACCGACGGTGTCAACCAAAGAGATTGAGGTGTTTGCACTTCATGAGAAAAAGGCGACAAGTGCTGGAGATGGAGGTCAACAAAGGATTCTTCATAGAAAAGAAAGAATCAAGATTCAAAAATGGATAGAAGAAGCCAAGCGTGAAGGTGAAGCAATCTGGAAGGAGTTGAAGAAGGGTCAACGCAGTGGCCAATTTCAGTTAGTGAAGGAGCTCTACTGTGGTGCAGATGGTGGAGCTGTGAGCAAGGAAGCTCGACTTCAAGGAGTTGCCATTGGTCGTCCTTATGATCTCCTGTTGGGTGATGATTTGTTGGATGAGAAGCAACAACGTAAAGTGCTGGATGAGATTCGGAAGGAGCAACCCTTTCTGGTGATCATTGCCTTTCCGTGCACAGCGTGGTCAAGCCTATCCAACTTTAAACCCCATGAACAGAGGATAGAAGAGCAACTCCAAGCGAGCCAACATCTCCGTTTTGTACGTCGAGTCTGTGCCCTGCAGGTTGAAGCTGGAAGACACTACCTTCTGGAAAACCCATCTTCGTCTCAGGCTTGGAAGTGGATGCCATGGTTGGAAGACATTCCACATACTTCCATCACAATGCATCAGTGTCAAACCAACTTGAAAGATGAGAAAGGTGATTTCATTATGAAGCCAACTCGATTTGTCACCTCAGCACCACACTTAGCCGAGCACCTCATTTTGAAGTGTTCTCATGACCACCCACACGGACAAGTTCAAGGAAGAGGACAAGATGTATCCAAATCTTTGGGTACTTGGACACCGGAACTTGCCCAACGTATTCTTGAAGGTGTCTCAAGGCAATTGAAGCATGAAAATTTGGGTGGAGATCCGTTTCACTATGATCAGTTTCACGTGCATGCAGATGTCGAGGCCTTTGCAGTGGATGGCATGAGGAGAAGTGCTGACATCATCATCAAAGAGATGGAGGGTGATGACTTCAATCAATGGGAAGAAGTTCCTGCGATGCTGAGGTCAGCCATCGTGAAGATTCATCAGCAGTATAGCCATAGTCTGATTGGTGAAGACCTGGCTCGACATCTACGTCTTGGAGGAGCTTCTGAGAAAGCCATCAAGGCAGCGAAGTTGCTGAAGTGTCAACGCTGTGAGGCTGAGAAGAGAAATGTCCCGAGACCAGTTGCTGCAGTTCCGAAGTATGAGCACTTCAACCAATGTTTGGCAATGGACATAGCGTTTCTTCCATGTCTCAATGATGTTCAACACGCCTTCTTGGTGATGGTGGATCAAGCTACCCACTACATGGTGGCGGCCTACATCATGTCTGCTGATGGTCCGGGAAGACCCATTAAGCCAGATGCATTGAGTGTGAAGATGGCTTTTGTGAATTGGGTAGAGATGTTTGGAAAACCTGATCGAGTTCAAATTGACCAAGACTCAGCCTTCAGGAAGGAGTTCAAAAGTGTTCTGGACCTCTTTCTGATTGACGATGTCATGGTCCCCCGTGATGCCCATTGGTCCCATGGCATTGTGGAGAGAAGAGTTTTAACTCTGAAGGAGATGATTGTTAAAGTGGTTCCTGAGTTTGTGGCGAAGGGTCACATCATGATGAGAGTGGTGATATCTCAGTGCACCCATACACTGAAACCGCCTGTGCAACAATCGTGGCTTTTCACCTGCCCAATGTGTGTTGGGAGCAAATCCAAAGCTTCCAGAAGTGCTGGCAGGAAATTCCTTTGATGACATCCCGAATTTGGATGAGAAGCCTCTTGGTATGACACAGCGTTTGGATCTCATCAGGATGTGTGAAGAGTCTTTTGTAAAAGCGAACCACAGTGCTGCATTGAAGAGAGCGATGTTGGCACAAGTGAGGAGACAGCCAGGACCTTTTGAACAGCACAGTTTGGTGATGTATCGCAGAAAGGGTCCGTTGAAGCACATGCTACATCATCAATGGCATGGACCTGCTCGTGTGATTGGAAAGGATGAGATGGGATACTGGCTGATTCATCGAGGTTTCCCAGTACTTGCACATCCCAACAACATGAGAAAGATGGTTGCTGATGAGATAGCACAATTTGAGGAGCCGTCTCTCAGCAATGGTCCTAGAGGTCAAAGAGGATTCATTGATGTCTCCAAGCCCATCCATGATGAAGATGGTGATGATCATGGTGATCGGGAACAAGATGAACAAGAAGATTTGGATGAGTTTGAAAAGGAGTTGGAGCTTGGTCCCGTGACAAAAAGGGCCAAGATGGTGATGGAAGAGTCTCCGGGAATGGACTATTTTCCTGAAAGTCCCATAGCTGAAGAAGGTGAAGTAGCCCCTTTTTCTTCAAGGTTTGCCTTTGAGGACGATCTATCACCTCCTGAACCTGAAGAAGATGATGGCCGGGGATACCAAAGAAGTCCCAGTGATCTCGAAGAAGAGACAACCGAGTCACAGAGGAGATTTCAGAAGGTTAAGCCGGCAATCTCAAGAGCAGCAAAGAGGAGGTTGAGAAGGAGAAGGCAAAATGTGCCATCACAGCCTGTGGTGGTACAACAAGATGCTGAGCTTGCGGAACGCAACATCATCAGTGATTTCCAAGCTCAAAGTCCTGAGGAGAGAAAGAAGAGGGTGCTTGATGATTCACCTCCTGCAGTCATGAGGTATCGGCAGGAGAACCCTGAGGAAGAGCAAGATGAACAAGCACTTCCAGAGGATGATGGAGAAGGACGTCATGAAGAAGGTGGCGGCAATGAGGAAAGAAGCAATCAAGAAGGTGGACATCGTGACAAGAGAGCCAAGCATGGTCCATACTATATCTTCAACTTTCTTTCTGAAAGGTGTGATGAGTATGTCAAGAAGAACAAGCACACCGAGCTTCACCCTCACAAGATCCTGTCGCAATTACCTCAATGGGAAGAGAAGGTGATCAATGATGCAATGCAAAAGGCAGCCAACAAGGAGATTGACACTTGGTTGGACTTTGAGGCCGTATANCGGCCTGTGCAACAATCGTGGCTTTTCACCTGCCCAATGCGTGTTGGGAGCAAATCCAAAACTTCCAGAAGTGCTGGCAGGAAATTCCTTTGATGACATCCCGAATTTGGATGAGAAGCCTCTTGGTATGACACAGCGTTTGGATCTCATCAGGATGTGTGAAGAGTCTTTTGTAAAAGCGAACCACAGTGCTGCATTGAAGAGAGCAATGTTGGCACAAGTGAGGAGACAGCCAGGACCTTTTGAACAGCACAGTTTGGTGATGTATCGCAGAAAGGGTCCGTTGAAGCACATGCTACATCATCAATGGCATGGACCTGCTCGTGTGATTGGAAAGGATGAGATGGGATACTGGCTGATTCATCGAGGTTTCCCAGTACTTGCACATCCCAACAACATGAGAAAGATGGTTGCTGATGAGATAGCACAATTTGAGGAGCCGTCCCTCAGCAATGGTCCTAGAGGTCAAAGAGGATTCATTGACGTCTCCAAGCCCATCCATGATGAAGATGGTGATGATCATGGTGATCGGGAACAAGATGAACAAGAAGATTTGGATGAGTTTGAAAAGGAGTTGGAGCTTGGTCCCGTGACAAAAAGGGCCAAGATGGTGATGGAAGAGTCTCCGGGAATGGACTATTTTCCTGAAAGTCCCATAGCTGGAGAAGGTGAAGTAGCCCCCTTTTCTTCAAGGTTTGCCTTTGAGGACGATCTACCACCTCCTGAACCTGAAGAAGATGATGGCCGGGGATACCAAAGAAGTCCCAGTGATCTCGATGAAGAGACAACCGAGTCACAGAGGAGATTTCAGAAGGTTAAGCCGGCAATCTCAAGGGCAGCAAAGAGGAGATTGAGAAGGAGAAGGCAAAATGTGCCATCACAGCCTGTGGTGGTACAACAAGATGCTGAGCTTGCGGAACGCAACATCATCAGTGATTTTCAAGCTCAAAGTCCTGAGGAGAGAAAGAAGAGGGTGCTTGATGATTTACCTCCTGCAGTCATGAGGTATCGGCAGGAGAACCCTGAGGAAGAGCAAGATGAACAAGCACTTCCAGAGGATGATGGAGAAGGACGTCATGAAGAAGGTGGCGGTAATGAGGAAAGAAGCAATCAAGAAGGTGGACATCGCGACAAGAGAGCCAAGCATGGTCCATACTATATCTTCAACTTTCTTTCTGAAAGGTGTGATGAGTATGTCAAGAAGAACAAGCACACTGAGCTTCATCCTCACAAGATCCTGTCGCAATTACCTCAATGGGATGAGAAGGTGATCAATGATGCAATGCAAAAGGCAGCCAACAAGGAGATTGACACTTGGTTGGACTTTGAGGCCGTGGACATCATTTCACCAAAGGAGGCTGCAGTGATCATGAAAGAGAATCCCGAGAAAGTGATCGACTCCCGAGCAGTGTGGACAGAAAAGGAGAGTGACAATGACAACCTCGTTCTGAAATGTCGCATTGTTGGGAAAGGTTTTCAAGAGATGTATGATGACAAGCTTCGAAGAGATTCTCCTACATGCTCTCAGCTCTTGGTGAATCTGGTGTGCTCAATGGCGTCATCAAGAAAGATGAAGCTGAAGGCTGGTGATGTGAAGGGAGCCTTCTTACAGGGTGTGAAGATTGATCGTGAGCTCTATTTTCGAATGCCCCGCAACATGGGCAACGTGAAGCTGAAGCACACCGAACCTGGAAGTCTCTTTTTGCTCAAGAAGGCCATCTATGGTGTCAACGATGCAGCTCGGAAGTGGTACATGTCACTCAGGACGATACTGTTGGAACTGGGTTGGAAAAGCCTCACTTTCGAAAATGCTGGTTTTGTTTTGCGTGATCACCAAAGCAACAAGATCATAGCAATCATGGCGCTGCATGTGGATGACATTCTTTTGGCTATGGATGAGGAGAACTTTCCGGAGGAATGTGACAAGATGCAGAAGGCGCTGCAGTCCAAGATTCAATGGGGCTCATGGCGTGACTGTATGGAAGAGAGGGTCAAGTTCTGTGGAAGGCATTATCATCAAGATCAAGGCTTTTCAGTGGAGATTGACTCTGACGACTATATCGACTCGATGTCAACATACCGAGTCAGCCGTGAGAAGATGAGGAACCCCGAAGTCGTTTTGGAGCCTCATGAGCTTCGGGCCTTTCGTGGTTTGCTTGGACAGCTGCAGTGGTATGCCAGGATTGCTGGCTATGATGTGGGCTTCAGCATAAGTCAACTGGCAGGTCGTTTGAAGGAGCCGAAGATCAAAGATTTGGCAGAGGCAAGCCGGTTGATAAAGCAGATCAAGGCGAATCATCTTGGAAGGAAGATTCTGTTCAACTCCAGCGTGCAGTATGATCCTCAAGATGTTGCAGTGATTGCAGTCCATGATGCATCCTTCAACAATGTGGCAAATCATGGCTCACAACGTGGATGCTGGATTGGAATAACCAATAAGAAGATGATTGAGGAACATGGAGCAAAACATGGAGTTCATTTTCTGCAGTGGTCTACTGGAAGAATCCAACGAGTCGTGCGATCGACGCTGTCAGCTGGAAGCGTACTCATGCTCAGAAGCAATCGATCAACTCAACTGGCTACGTGGAACAATTGCAGAGCTGTTGATGCCAACAGATCAGATTCGTGACTACAGCAAGAATCTTTCAGAAATTCCTGGTGTGGTAGTAACAGACTGCAAGAGTTTGTACGATTGTTTGCATGGGGAACGAACGTTACTTTCTGACAAGAGATTATCGTTGGAAGCCGCAATCATTCGACAAGGTCTGCAAGAAAATGTTACAGTCAAGTGGGTATGCTCTGAACAACAACTGGCTGATTGTCTAACGAAGCAACTGAACGGTCGCTCTTTGGAATACATTCAGTCTGTGCTGGCGGAGAACACCTACACCCTTGGTCCAGATGAAAGGACTGGGAAAACAAGACGTGAAGAGGCAAGGAAGAGAAAGGAAAGCAACAAAGTGAATGATGAAACGCAAGCAAAAGAGATGAACCAAAGGACAGTGAAGACAACCAAAACAACTGATGGTCTGTGCAACAATCTACTCCTGACCTTAGCTGCTTCAAGTGTGACTATGGGACAAAGCACACGCCTTGATGTGGTTACAACAGTTGGTGGCGAATTTTCACAAATGATGTATTCGGTTTTGGACTGGAGCATCAACATGAGTTGCCACTGGCTGACGATAGCCATTGTGATGGTTGTGATCGGTGGCTCAGTTTCTTTTCAAGCATATAAGCATTGGGAAGATTTGTCCTTCGAGTTGCACTCTATGAGCAGAGTGAATCAGTGGGGTGTGGTTGCATTTTTCACTTGGTTGTTTACAACATTGTTACAGTATGGTGTGATGTCAGTGTTTTCACCGAATTCGCAATTCTATGGGCCGCATTTTGTGTGCCAACTGACACTTACGCTGACGATCGCTTGGTATTTCAAACAATGGTTCCTGGCGAAGTTTAAGTTTACTTGGAGAAACGCTGATCTGAAGCAACGACAGAACAAGGATACAGCAACTCTTATCAAAGGTGAACTGACAGATTTTCTTCGTGGTATGGAATCAAGAGTGAAAGGCGAACTGAGCGAAGCAATGCAACTGAGAACTGATGCTATCCTGAATTTTATGGGTGCTTTTCAGAATACAATGGTTTTCAGAACAACAGTTATATCACAAGAACTCACAGCCCAACATGCAATTGAGATAAGAGCTGCACGGAGGATGGAAGAAAGGATCGAAGCTGTTGATGCCAGGATCAAACTGATCCATGACGTGGTGCTGGACATGCTGCGGATACCAGCTGATGAAGCTCAAGCATCACTATTTCGACAGATTGATGAAAGGATGGAATCAAGGCTGAGACGTATCGATCTGACCGGTACTCCGACAGTTTCTGGTGATGATGATCCGTCATCAAATGAGGAAGCTGAAGAAGTTGTGGCTGATGAAGTTGAAGATGAAGGTGGAGAAGAAAGTCAGCATAGCAGTGGATCTTACGATCCAAGTGAGTACCACAACAGGCTGATGCAACGATATCGCCAAGCTATCGAAGACGGCGATCAGCAGTTAGCCAATGACGTGGAAAGGGAGATTTTTGAACGATGGATCANTTATCAAAGGTGAACTGACAGATTTTCTTCGTGGTATGGAATCAAGAATGAAAGGCGAACTGAGCGAAGCAATGCAACTGAGAACTGATGCTATCCTGAATTTTATGGGTGCTTTTCAGAATACAATGGTTTTCAGGACAACAGTTATATCACAAGAACTCACAGCCCAACATGCAATTGAGATAAGAGCTGCACGGAGGATGGAAGAAAGGATCGAAGCTGTTGATGCCAGGATCAAACTGATCCATGACGTGGTGCTGGACATGCTGCGGATACCAGCTGATGAAGCTCAAGCATCACTATTTCGACAGATTGATGAAAGGATGGAATCAAGGCTGAGACGTATCGATCTGACCGGTACTCCGACAGTTTCTGGTGATGATGACCCGTCATCAAATGAGGAAGCTGAAGAAGTTGTGGCTGATGAAGTTGAAGATGAAGGTGGAGAAGAAAGTCAGCATAGCAGTGGATCTTACGATCCAAGTGAGTACCACAACAGGCTGATGCAACGATATCGCCAAGCTATCGAAGACGGCGATCAGCAGTTAGCCAATGACGTGGAAAGGGAGATTTTTGAACGATGGATCAATTTGCAGTAGCGTGATAAGAGCAAAAGGCTCGCAAAGGTCAAAAGAGACTCACGAATGTGAAGTTTCAATGTATAGCCATGTGACCTTTGCTACTCATGCATCACTTCATGGTCCAATGGTATAAACGTTACCATGTGGCAGTTCAAATCCCCTTGGGTTTCACTCAGGTATAACCATATCTACGTTGGCCTATCAGGCCTTGAGCATTTGGATCAAAAGGTCGCAGCGTGACCGCTTTTGTTTCTTGGCAATATATATATATATAGCCAGTTGATCACTAATAAAAACTCTGGTTATTTTGTTGTGTATACTGTAGAGGATTATACTAACCACTTATATGGGGATGTTTCTCACGAGCCAATTGATATGAATGTTGTTTCATCCCAAACAATATAGTATGCCCCCCAAAAAGCATGAAGCAGCATCTGGGGAAAATCAGAGACCTACCCCACATGCTGGTGAAAAGTGAATCCCTCCCCCAAAAGCCCGAGAAATTCAGGCTTAGGAATGATAGTAATTTGCCCAGAGTAATGGGCCCCCCAATCGTCGTAAGTGAATTTGTTCCTGGCTAAAATTAAAAACCTTATTACAACTGGCTTTGCCCAGAACCATGATGACTCGACCCCAGCTGTTTTGAGGTCCCATGGGAAGCTGTCCCTTACTTGGAGGATTATCCCAATTAGTAGCTGGTTAATAACTGTGGTAAGTTCCCTGAGGATCGGGTTGTGGGACCCCTTCCAAAAGTCCTCTACATGGCTCATAAATGGGTGTGATCCGAAACCACTTCCTAAGTGGGATGATCTTGCCAAGTAAACCTCGGTGAGGATAAGTAAGGAAAATAATAGTCCCCCAATTTTGGATGACTAAAAAAATCCCTACTTCCCAAAAAATAGTCATCGGTTGGTGAACACCTTCTTTTTGTCACCTGCCTACTTACCCTCTGGTAAACAAAAACATAGCTGGCTGGAACATGGACCCGGATTGAAGATGTATTTCCTATTGCAAAATGGGGGATATTCCAGCCTGCTATGTTAGTTGAACACCAGAGATATCAGGTACAAGTATCAGGTATTCCATGACCAGAGTTTACCTACATTTGGCCCAAATCTATATGGTAAATTAGTAGGTAAATCCACTGAGTGTTTGGGAAAATAATCCCCATAGCAATGGAAAAATAGGAGAGTTGAAGATACACATTTTCTTATTGAAAATGGGGATATTCCAACCCTAGGAGCTTTTTTATGAGATATCCAACCCTACTTGGATGTCCCAGGAAGTTTTCTAAAACGGTAAGTAAGTGGGTTTTAACCCCAATGAATCCCCCATTTATAAGTAGGTGAAATAACCCAGTTGCTAACCGTTGATCCTAACTTCCAACGGGACATCCAAGTAGGGTTTAGTAGGTAAATCCCCATAGCAATGGAAAAGTGGGGCTTGCTGTCCCTTCATTCCGCCCACCCCACGGTGGGACCTCGTTGTGGACGCGAGGCGCCAGTCCTCTGATGTCTCCGAGCGTATCGAGGGCAGCTTCCTTGAAAGGCGGGCGGGGCGGCCCTGGGGATGAGGGTATTTTCCACCACAAAGATGGGCCGAAAAAGATACCAAATCACCTGGGAAAACCCTAGGAATTCGTAGCATTTTTGGTGAGGCAACTGGTTTTTTTGCTGGTTTTTAGGGGTTTGCCAGTTGATGGAAATGAACAGCAGACTATACACCAACGGCTGTTTTCCAGGCAGTTATAAGTAGGGTGAAATAACCCCAGTTAGCATCAACTATCCATGAATCAGGCCGTTTATAAGGGTTGTAAGTTATAACTCCACATATTTCCCGTAGGATCCATGGGACTGGTGCATTTACCTACATGAATGGTTGATTTGATGGTAAAATAGTAGGTAAATACACCAGTCCCATGGATCCTACGGGGTGAAAGAACTCTACACATTTCGCGGTGAAATAACCCCAGTGAAACCCATTTACTTGGGCCAACAAAAAGGGGCCCTGTACAGTAACTCCATGTACAACCAGTAGGGGTTCATCTTGCGATAATTTACTAAGTGGTGGTGGTTTCAAATATTTTTTCGTTTTCACCCCTACTTGGGGAAGATTCCCATTTTGACGAGCATATTTTTCAAATGGGTTGAAACCACCAACTAGTTTAAGACACTTTTCAGGGTCCCAGTAAAAGCTGAAAGTCTTGAGATGATGAGAACCTCCTAACACTTGAGGAATTTCCTGCTAAACTGCTATAAGTGAAAAACTAACCATGATCTGAAGATGTATATATATATATATATCCTATTAAGAATTATATAGGTGGTTTTGTGGTTTTCCAGCTAGTCACAACCTTTGTTTGGGATTCGTTGTTTTTTTGGCTTCTTGCCATAGTTCATTGATAGTCACTTGTTTCGTTGGATCCACTTTTCTTGCGAAAAAAACATCACCTGGGATTTTGGTAGCGTAGAATTCGCAATTTCCTAAAAACAAATGGTCCGTAATAATCAGACCTTAAGTTCTGTTTTCAGGAGAAAAAGACATGAATATGGGATATGGATTGATATGACGCATAACAAATCATGGGATATTTGCCATGTCAATTGATATGATGGGAGGATAATTGACGCATGATGGGATCTTTTGGATGAAAACATTGGTCACCAAGACATCGACTGTCCAAGTTTTTTTTGGATTACCACGACGGCCTGGCAAGTAGAAAATGGGTGTTTTTCCTTTTCCTATTGAACCTAGGTGGTGGCAACTCAAATATTTTTTAGTTTCATCCCGATCCCTGGGGAAATGCTCCAATTTGACGGTCATATTTTTCAGATGGGTTGAAACCACCACCTAGAAACCTATTAGGGACACATTTTTTTAGCCACCTTATTTGGGTTCTAGAAAACGAAGGAAAACTTACACCCCCGAAGTTTAACATGGACCCTGAAAAATGGTGGTCTCCAAAAATATATAGATAGTCAGCATGATTCAAAATGATATGATCCAATATTGATATAGATAGATATCATACATATATATACCCTGGAAGTCAACCACCATTTAAAAAATGGTGGTTCCTTTTGGAAGATGATAAACCCCTACTAAAATAATGGTGGTTCGGAAACCACCCTATATTTATATTCCAGCATTCTCTTCTCCACCCTGGCCGCCGGCGCGAAAGGTCGTTCGGGACGACGGAACAGTGGTTCCGGCAGCCAACTGGGTGCTTAGCGTAGAGCTGATGCACCCAGGGAGGTGCATAGCCACGAAGTAAGGGATGATGGTGGTGTCTAAGGTTGTTTCAACACACCTTTGGAACACACCCCTAAACCTTTACCAAAAGGCTAAAGAGGGATTCCTTTCATGGTTGGCTAGGGGGATTGTTTGGGGTGTGGTCTAGGGGTGTGTTGTAATCTTCTTGGATGGTGGTGATGAGGATGATGATGATGATGATGATGATGATGATGATGATGATGATGATGATGATGATGATGATGATGATGATCATATTTTTCTTGGCTCTCTTATTTTACAAGGGGGAACCTTGGGTATTTTTGAAGTATGATGGGAATTTCAACCAGAGACGACTATTCCACAATAAGACCCTAAGGTGTAGATGAATCATTCCTCTCTTTAGGAATGATTGGAGTAGATGAGTTGCCGAAAAACTTCCATGTCCGGAGATGTTTTGGTCTATTCCCAGAGGCGATGGTCAATTGGAAAATGTGGGGGGTACCTTTTGAGGTGTTGCCCCCTTAAAATTGGTACCACTATGTACCTAGTACATATGGATTACACGGGGCATAGGGGGGAATATTTAGGGAACAAATTGGCGAGTTTCGGGTACTTTGCCAAAGGGTGGGCCCCCACATTTTTGTGAGACAGTTTAGGCAATTTTTTTTTCGAGAAGAGAACTCAAAAGTGTGGCATTTTGGACCAGCCTTTCACAAGGAACCCGCGCAAAAAACCCAGAGGGTTGATCGATTGGTGTGTATAGTACGCGATTTTGGTAGAGATGTTGGCAACAAGAATCACAGTTCTTTTTAAACTTGAAAAGATCCCCCCTAAACATCCCCCAAGAACCCTCAAAAACACAGATATTCAGGTGATTCCTCCGTCGGACCAAGTTTGTTTTGTGCAAAACTCCTGCCAGGAGCTGAACAAATGAGCCTCTAGAGCAGAGGTAGCAAAAGCTGGGGGGTAGTTTTTCCCATTGGGTTGCTTCAGATGCATTTTTAAAATTTCTTTCTTGAGAGGTGCAGGTGCAAATTAGAAACCAAATTTTGTTTTTGCACCTATCTTGAAGGAAGTTGTTCTGGAAAACAGATAAGAGGTGTCTCCTTTTCAAACAAAAACATATTTTCCCAGACAAATACTGTCGTATTTTTCAGCTTTGAACAGCTGTGTGATTCCTATGGAGCAACCCATGATTGCCATCCCAAAAAACCCCAAAGGTACCACGGTACCTTTTTTTCCCTTATCCTTCCAACGTCCAAGACGTTATCTAGAGCCGAACATAGAGAAAGTTCAGTTTTCCCAGGCGGCAGGTTTCATTTGTGACCAAGGGTCCCTGGTTGTGCATGCTGTATGGAGGGGATGAAATATTAGCCACCTATGCGAGGACTATTTTATAAACCCATGAAATAAGGATTCCCTACTTGGAGGATCATCCCAGTTAGTAAGTGGTTAGTCAAAGGGGGTTACTTCCGCCATTTATAACTTTTGAACATATTTGTTTTTCCCAAGTTGGTGGATTAAATAGAAGTTACATGACATACGAGTAGTTGATGGTTTTCCGGAAATCCTTATATTTTTTTTTCGTGGCTCAACATTTTAAGCCCACCAAGAAAGAATGAGCGAGGCAACAAAAACCAGTGGGGAATCTAGGATGACCCCCAACTTTTGCGGGATACGAACGAAGGATAGTGGTCATTCAAAGGGACGAGAGAAGTTTTTTTTTGGGGAAATCAAACTTGATGCTAGAATGTTGCTGGTAATTTTGATTCATTCTGAGGGATTTTCCATCGTAATAATGCATTGAAGGAGTAAAATCCTTTGCGACTCGCTTGTGTGGGGTCTCCCCCCATATAGTTTTTTTTTCATATTACCTGAGCTTATGAATACACTTTTTGCCGAGACAAATTTGGATTTGCCATATCCTGCAGCCGGGTATTACTGGCTTAGGAATCTTGGAAGCTGATTGCACCAAGAAGATACAAAGAAGATTCAGCTGTTTTTGCGGTGATCGTTTTTTCATTTATGCCATGCTTGAGGATTTAGAATTGTATGCAAAAGTTCTTCCAATTTAGAATTATTCTGTTTTGCTGAAGAGTGCTTGGAGGATCATCCCAGTTTGTGAGTGGTTAGTTAAGGGCGTTACTTCCGCCATTTATAACTAGACCAACCCGATCCTTAGGGGACGTAAGATCACCATGGTTATTGACCACTTACAAGTGATGGGATGATCCTCCAAGTAGTCCCCAGATTTATTTACTGTTGAAACGTGTTGAAACTACCAACTAGAAAAGGACCAAAGGAATTTTTAGGTGAAAGTCAACTAGAGGTGTTCCACCAACCAACTAACAACTATAGGCATCAAGTTGGAACGTAGTCATACTGTTGATGTTTCAGAAATTCTGCACCACCTGGGATGGTGCTAAAACCCTTTAAATAATGGGATAAACTACCAACCTGCAACCTCAACTGGCGAGTGGATCCCCGGATTTCTGGTTGCCATCAATAGCAGCTTGGATCCAACCCCCTTCACCCAGCGAAATCTTGGTGGAAAGGCTAGGGATTTTTCGGTCGCGCCAAAACATCCCAAGCCATGTCATCCTGATGGTATAGCGAGCCAGCATGGGGGGTTTTCGGGGGTTTGGGGGGATGTGGGATTACCGCGCGCTTCCTTCCATAATCCATGGGTTTTTTTCCCGTTAAAAATGGGTGGTATTCTCGCAAAAAGGATCGGTTACCGTTCAACATTTTCCACGATGAACATATGATTATGGGAGAAAGAGTATGAATTCCAACTCATAGACCCGTGAAATGATTCTCGAGTCTGCGTCCAGTCGTCATCCTTGGGATCCAACGAGAATTTCAACACCGAAGAGAGAAAACGCCACCACGAGCGCACCGCATTTGGCTGATGCCCCGCAGGAAGTGACCTTTTTGTGCATGACCAGGTAGCGCAAATTGAGTAAGGACGCCTAAGAAAAACCAGAAAAGACCCAACGAAAAGATCTCTATAATCTTGGGTTGTCCCCCTTTCCAGTAATAGTGAGAAAACGAGCAGGTATCACTGGTATCACTTAATTTTGTAGGTGATACCTTTTTTGTCCTTTAACTACTGACTAGTAGTGAAGAGGGGGGAGACCCAAGCTATTACTGTGCATGATTCAGAACTCTCCCATTATTTGCAAGATTCAATTTTTCTCAACTGGTTCGCAGGATTGTTGAACCATCAACAGTGTGGTTCACAGTTGATTAAAAAACATACCAGTTGGAATAACCAGAGATTTAATATTTTTCTCCAATCTTTTTGAGCTACGCATATGAATACATGTGTATATATCCTCATACACACACGTATATATATATATATATAGATACAGTATATCGTAGTATCAGAACTTAGTGAGGGGGTGATCTAAAGATACCGGTAACATGACAATGGAAAATCCACCATTTGAAGATGTGTTTCCTATTGAAAATAGAATTTTCCAATGTCATGTTTGTTTTCAGGGGTGTAACCTTTTTGTTTTGTAACTTGCTGGAATTAAACATCAAGCAACTTCCTAAACATAACATACACTGCTTTTTTTTTGGGGGGATACCACCCGACCGGTTTTTTTCCTGGGCAAATTATAGCGACTCAACCGGGTGGCCATCCAAAACGGTGGTGAAAAGTAAAGGAATCCCCCTGCGAAATGACCCAAAAATTCAGGTTTAGGAATTATAAGTGGCAGACACTAGCCTGGCAATTCTTTGTGACCTTTTTGGTATGGGTTTTTTGCGACCCTTTCAGAGGTTGTTGGTGACCTCCAACTAGGGAATCAAAAGGTCACTTTGAATCACTCGGAGATTAAATTCGAATTTCAGCCTTTCTAAATCCATTTCCAAGCCTTTCCTGGATTCACAAAAACCAGCCTCATCCATTATAAGTCGTGGGTTCCCTGGAACCCAAATGCGCCGGGTTTTTTTAGATTATAAAAGACCTTGGTTTTTGAGGGTGTTAGACCCCCCAAAACAAAGGACAAATGGGGAACCCAGGCAGAAAAAAAACTTGTTGAGATATGTTGAGAGAAAAGTTGGTCCTCGCCACCGGTCATTCACCTGTTTGAGATGTGTTTGAAGCTTTTGGTCGTCATTAAACGAAACCAGCACTTTCCGTTAGTTTGTGTCAACAAAAAATCCGGACCCCCTTTCCGGGCTGGAACGGCCATGACGACTCGATGCCGTTTCCGGAAATGATGTCACAGGAAAGCTAAGAACTTAGCATTTGAAATCTATATATAAATGAATTAGAATCCAGGTGATTCGATACGTGACCTTTTTTGATTCCCTAGTTGGAGGTCACTTAACCTCTGAAAGGGTCACAAAAAACCCATCCCAAAAAGGTCACGAAGAATTGCCAGGATGACATTTTGTGGGTTTGACAACTTCGTTTCAGGCAGTTCGGGTGGAGAATCCTTGCCAGAATGACCTCATATTTTTGGAAATTGTATGTTGGATTTTTGATGGATCTTGGATGATCTAAAAAATGCCCCCCAAATGATGGACTTGCCTCAAAAAAGACGACTTTGTCGAAGAAACCTCAACAAATGGGAGCCACCCAAAAACTGCCCTCACACCCCTTTATGATGGTTGTTAGGAAGGCTTTCCAATCATGGACAATTTCGTAATCTCCTATTGCAGGGTGTAGGATTTGATCCTTCAAAAATCAATCAACCAATCTATGAAAGATTTTTTTGTTTAGATGGGCCCGAACGTAAGTAGTGCCCATGGTCAATCAATCTACAGGTGTTCATCTCTGTGGGATGGGGAAAATCTACCTATGCGGGCTGTGCTTAGTCACGAGCAAAAAAATTGAGCAACGGATGATCATTTTCCCCGCTAAAGAACGAGCAAAGGAGCAACACTGGCAATTCTGCCAAAAACGTGACCTTTTTCGCATGGTGAGTTCACGTGACCCCTTCAAAGGTTGTGGGTGACCTCCAACGTTTGGGGATGAAAAAGGTGACGGATTGACTCACCTGGCTGGCATCACAAAGAAACTTAATCTCTGAAATTCTTGTAGGGATTCTTTATTTTTTTTTGTTCTCCTCTCCATGAAGTGGTTCCATATTTTTCTAGAAAAATCCAAGGGCTTGGGACTGATTTTTTTTTTGGATCCTCGGATTGACGAAAAGGCAGCATTTTTTTCGTTTTTTTTCCGGAATTGACGGCAGGGAGGGGGCGCGACACAGTCGTTGCACACTGAGGAAATTCCGGTCGAGTGGCAGAGATTTTTGTTGGAAATGGTTAGTTGGGTGGTCGAACCTATTCAAACGGAACCCCATATATGAAAGAATGCCTTTTAAAAACAAGGAAACCTATTCTCAAGAGAGTAATTGTCTTTAGTTTATCAAACCTGCAACTGCAACGGCACGTAATATTTCATAATAAGAATAAGAAGGTTCTCTTTTTCTAGACCTTCAAAACACAGTCATGAGCAGTTTTTTTAACCCCCTTTGGTTCAAAGGAAGGGTAGAGTTTGCTGGAAGTAACACATCCCCCCAAAAAAGGTGCGTTCAAAAACTGCTTTCCTTCGCTAGTCGTGAAAATGCTATTCTTTTTCCAGGTGCGACTTGTTTGTATCAATTGGGAAGGGTACTTTTGTTAAAAAAAAAGACATCAAAGGTGCTTCAACTTCGGGGTGTTTAACCCAAAAAAACCCTCACTCAGGCCATGGTTAGCTTTTGTTCAAACTTTTGTTTGACAAAAATAGCAAGGAAAAAAGCCGGATGAAAGATGCCTAGTAGGGGCTTCTCAGTGTGCCTTTTCACTTTTGAACAACAAAAAAACAGGTGGCAAGCGACGTGAAAACAGAGTGGAGCAAGGGTGTTTTTCGTTGCAATTTGCTGGACCGATTTAAAGTGTTTTCATGAACACAACAAATCAGCTAATGGTCAGTTGGTGGTTTGGAATTCTAGGGGTACCCATAAGTAACAATCCCTTTCATTTTCGGGGATCCCAGGAATCCAAACCACCGGGCCCCAAACCACAAATTTACCATTTGTTGCATAAAACTCACGTTTCCCATGGGTCCAGGAGTCAAAAAACCTGAACCCTGCTCCATTTCAACGCATCTTCCGCAGCCACGGTGTTGACTTATCGAGGGTTTCGGGCTTCGGGGATCTTTCAGAGGGCCACAACATGTCTTCAAGGACTTTCTGGAGGCAGTTGGGAAGTGTAGAACCAATTTGAAGGGCAAACAACAAAAATTACCATCCAGGTGATTCAAAGTGCCCTTTTCATTCCTAGTTGGAGGTCACTTAACCCCTTGAAAAGGGTCACTTAACCATCCCAAAAAGGTCACTTTGAATCACCAGGATCCTGGGAACTAACATATCCCCTACCATGGCATTTTTGAAGATTATTTTCCTTTTCCCATGCTAAGATATGTTTGTTCCCTCAAAGGTATACATCCCCTTTCACCAGGAAAATGGGTCACACTCCAATCAAATGTTTGGAGAAATCGATTGAAAGAGAACCACCCAATGCGAACTTGTGTCTGAAGTCAACTTGTGTGGAGATTCGCGTATTGCGTTTTCATGCATTTTCTTTGGGGCCCTTTGGGAGGTTTTCTCGCGATAAGAAGGGGAGCTCTCTCCCATGAATCTGTGACCAGAAGAAACGCCACGTTTTTGTCGGCGGGCTGCTCCCCACTCCGTCCAATAGATGGAACTTTTAGCCTGCAACGTCAGATTCGTTGGCCATGCTCTTGAAGCAAAGAACTTGCGAAGAGGGTTATGGGCAGCCACCTGCCATGGAAACTCATGGTTTCATGCATGAAGAAAGAATAGTTCCCCCTGGAATTGTTGTTTATAAACCCTTACTAAAAGGTACGGTAGCCGTCTTGACTACGGAAACAACCATTCCAAAAAATATTCGACACAAGGACTTCCAGTGGCTTTTGCTTGCCGGCTTGATTCCTTGAAGGTTTTTTTTTGGGGGTACCTAAACCCAACAGGTGGAGCTTTGTCGACTTCCTCCCTTGTCAAAGGAGGACACTTTGAAAGCACTTTTGGCCACTTTGAGTGGACCCCAAAAGTCTAATTAGAATAGGGGAAAATGACCTTTTTTTACCTCAGTTACCCATTGAAAAGGTCATTTATAACAGGTTATTAGCTCCGTTTTATAACTAACGATGGTAGGTGCCCACGAACCGCACGAAGCCTGAGTTTGAACTTTTTTTGTGAGAAATTTTTGGGGGGTGCGGCAGAGATGGCTGAGGAAAAACATCCCAAAACCTTTTTTCAAAAGGATGCAAAAAACCACGAAAGGGCTTGGTGACTGACATGCAACCCTTGAGATCATCCCCTGCCGTGCAAAAACCTGGGATCGTTTTCTGTGCGATGGAAAAGTGCTGCCGAGAGCCGCTGGTTTCGATCTCTTTGGCACGTCTGTAGGGATCCAATCACCTTGTCAGAGGATGATTGGGGTGTACAATCACATCCTCAGCAAGGTTTTTAGGCTCCATCATTACCAGAGGTGATTGGATCCATGGTGTGTAAACTGCCAACCCTTTTGTAAGGAGCTGGTGTGCAAACCGCAAAGGGAGACCTTTTGTTTCTTTTTGTCAGGGAGGGTTCGAACATTCCAAATTTGTAGATTCATTCCATTTCTTTGTCGCAAGGTTTCCATCACCCAAATCATACCTCAGCTGCATCAAGCTTTAGATAGTGAGCTAGCCGTTTCCAAAAGCGAAAAGTGCCAAGACATGAACCAAGAACAAAGAAATTGGAACTTTGCCGAATCGATACGCTCCTGAAATGTCACATTACCTGGTGTATAAGTGACCTTTTCAAGGGCTAAGTGACCTCCAAATAAGGGACAAAAAGGTCACTTTGAATCACCTGGTACATACCTCCAAATAGCAATGAATAGCCCTTTTTGAACGGAAACATATACCTTTCCCAAATCATCATTTTCAGTCTGATTTCATACGTTTCGAAGCAACAACTCCTCGTCCGGTCTATCTTTCAGGATGTCGTCGCAAAGCTTACCCTCCAACAAACATAAGTGAAATTCCTTCTCTTCAACCTGTGAACAAATTTTGCCTAAAACCAGGGACTTTTTTTCGACTCGACTCTAGTTTAATTAAGTGCAAGTTCTGCTGTATACTGTACCAGTTTTTTAGGCTTGCCTGTGGCTGGTTTTGGTGGTTTCCAGTTGATGGAAAAAAAAAAACCTGACTATAACAGCAACCGGCTGTTTTCCACGTTGTTATATACCCCCTTTTTCCAAACGGATTACATAACCACCCTATTTCCAACTGGACCCATGCGCTCTGCCTTTGGCGAAGCTTCAAACCAAGGCTAGACCTGCTGTCGGAGATTGGCGCCAGGGTAGCACAGGATTTGTGGTGGGGTTTGAAACTTTTCTCAGAGGTGAATCCTTTTTAGCTTAAACAAATTGCAGGGGTCCTTTGAAGTATTTTAGGTCCTAGGTGGTGGTTTCATTTTTTTTTAATTTTCACCCCTATTTGGGGAAATGATCCAAATTGACGAGCATATTTTTCAAATGGGTTGGTTCAACCACCAACTAGTATTGGCTTGATGAAATTTATGGATGACGAATTTGGGGGTCCAAGACACCTCCCGCACTTTTGGGGAAGCTCTGGGAGGTTTCCCCCCAAGAAAAAGGAATTACATGGGGGGGCATACTTTTAAAAATTATAAATCTGAGAGAACTTGGCACACCTGAAAAAAACTCACTTTTTGAGTTTTAACCTTCCAAAAAAGGGTGGTGCTTTTCAATCAACAATTCCAAAAAAGGCGGGGTCTTTTTCAAGAGATTTCTTTAGGGATTCAACAAGGTTTTTGCGTAGATTTTTGGGGACTCTCCTACGTTTTTCAAACTGCCCTGGCAATTCTGCGAAAAAGCGACCCCTTTTGGGATGGTGAGTGAATTCACGTGACCCGAACTCAAAGGTTGTTGGTGACCAACCCAACGTTTGGGGATGAAGCAAATGGTCACGTATCAACAATCATTTGAGGGCTTTTTGGCATTTTTCGATGGGATGAACTTTTTATAACTACAAGCATCTTCCAGTTCGGGTGCTGTTTGAACCCTAAGGGATGGTGGATATAGGCACCCCTTATCATACATTCAGCACCCCTTGGAAGATCTAGGTAGCTGGTGTTTTTTACCGAAGGTGAGCAAAAGGAATGGAGAAGAGGGTATGAAACAAATCCCTTCAGGACAGAAGGAACGAGAAAACGTAGCTAAGCTGCAGGGTTTTCCAGCACATCTTAGAATATTCAGTTTTCAACTGTTGGCCACATAGCGGGAATTTTAATGAGTCAACAACTGGGGGGTGCATCCATCCAGCATCCATCGAAACGAAATTTACGTTTTTAGTGTGCAAACAAAATTCATGAGTTGCAGCCAGTCGATCCACCCCTAGGTTTTTCGCAGGGGGAATGGTGTCAAGGAGATTTTTTTCTTCATATTTTCAAGAAATGCTCCTATTGAACTCGGGAAATGTTACACAACAAAAAGTTGTGGAACGTGAAAAAACATGACGCTGGTTGGTTGGTTGTCCATGCTTTGGGGAGTGCCAACGACTTGAAGGAAAATGATTTCCCTGCCCTGCAACCAAGCCTGCAAGTTTACTACCCTGAAAATAGGCCCATTTTTTTTCCCCATTTGTTGGACAAAAAAAGCATCTTCCAAGCAATGGAATTTTCAGGGGCAAACTTGCAGTTTTGGGGGGGTATAGATACCCTCCTGGGAACTCACATATGCCAGGGAAGGGATAATATGATGTTAGTTCCCTGGAGGGTAGATAGAAATCCTATAAAATCCACTGAAGTCCATATGGGTGTTTCCTTAAATTGTGGTACCCCCAAATCATCCATTCAATAGGGTTTTCCATTATAAACCATCCATTTTGGGGTACCCCTATTTTTGGAAACACCCATATCTTGAGAACAAAAATCCCAACAAAACGTCGCCGAACCGAATCGAATCACGAATCGACTTTGTCTCTTGAAAGGTCGGGCCTGTGTGGCGCAGACTTTGGGCGCGACTGGCTTACGGAATGGAGTTTCTTGACGTTCCACGGATGTCTTAATGACTTTGACTTGGATTTGTGTTTTTTTTTGGGGTGATGTTTTTAAACGGAGAAAGAACCATGGGATGAAAATCACCATAAAACCATAAGATCTAGGGTAAATTTTGAAAATTACCATCAAACCATGGGAGATTACCATCACTTTATTTGGTAAATTACCATCAAATCCCACCATTTGTTTGGGAGAATATGATTTGTTTCACTTTTTCCATCCACGTCGAAGTCGCAAATCCACGATGAAGGGATAAATTCGGACGGAAGGAGTGCGAATCCGGAGAGCGACACAAGGGGTCGAACAAACAGCAGCCGGGGAAACAAACCAGCCAAGCTGAAATTTCACGGCATAAACATTAGAGTTTACTACCTCGAACTGGAATTTGCGATCCCCCAAAAATGAGCCAAACATCCGGATCCGTCTTGGGTCATGGTGGCTTTTTGGGTGCCAAACATTTTGGGGATGATGTAGTTTCAGCAAAAGATCCAGAGGTTTTTTTTCGTCCTCAATTTCCTATAGGCTTCCAAACATCAAACGTCAGGAGATGATCATATATGTGGAATTCTTCATTTCTGAGTGACGTATGACTGGAAGCCATTGGGGATTGTTTTTGGCCCATTGGTGGAATTTCTGTTTGGTCCTCACAGCCACCGAAATCTAAGATAAATACCAGAAATGATGATTTCAAAAAATTCTATCTCCTTTCAAATATGGCTAGCTGTTAGTATCTTGGGTATCCAGCTGTTCGGTAATTTCGGGTGTGTCAATAAGCTTTGAGGAAAAAAACTCAAAGGGAGAAACACAACTTGGAAAAACCGAGCCTTTGGGGGGTGGGTTGGGCTCCGAATGGATGGACATTTTGGCGCGAGCCACGGAAGGGGGAAGGACGAGGAGTCCCGACTGACCCATCCAAGATGGGCGCTATTGGGCTGCCTACGGAAGAATGTCCAGTTGGACGGAATTTTAGGATCAATGAGTTATTTCACCTATACTTATTTTCATGGGGGATTCATTGGGGGTATAACCTGCTGATCCTAACGTTTTACTGACTTCCTGGGACACCCAAGTACTTCTGGATTAAGAACCTGGTAGATATTGCTAAGAAGTTGGTGAATTGGGTAATAGTTGCCATAAATTGCCAAAAAGGAATGATGATGATTCCTTACAAATCCAATCAACTTCAGAGAATGGTAATGGAACCGCAATACTACTACCAGCATCTTTCTTTTGGGTCGATATTGGAAAGACCCACCATTGTCCGAGGACCAAAGGCTAGCTGCAGAGGAAGCATTCAAGGGGTATTCTCAGAAGTTAGAGAACAGCCTCCAGATTGTGTGCTACTTCCGCAGTTTGTACGAAGTCTTGATTGATTCGGATGAACCATTTGCGACTTCAATAGCTCCGGCCGACCTTCTAACTCATCTCCAAGAGTTAGTGGAGCTCTGCCCTAAGGACCTTATTTCGGCAATCAAATACCTTGTGGTTTGGCCGATGGCTAGGTTTCTTAAGCAAGATCTCCCTCCCAGGCCTGATGGCTTGAGTGAGAATAAGGTCGTTAAGCTTCCATTTGTCCGATTCAAAGGAGGCACTGATGGTCCACGTCGACACTTACGCAATCTGGCTGCGGCCAGGCCCACGAACCGTAGGGCAATGCAAGTGTTCAGGGGTCCAAACGCGGACTCCCTCAGGTGCGAGAGGAGTTTATCCTTGCGACTAAGAGGAAACATTGTGCTGCTCTTTCGCAGCAGTTGCCTCCGATCTTTGGAAACTACCTCGATGAGTTCACCCGAGATTTGAAGGAGCTCTTCCGTGGAATCCAGTCAGTCGGCATCAGATCCTACGTTGATGAGGATGGTGCTTTGATCCGTGGGAAGCGAGTTATCCAGTGGAAACGAGATCGGCAGCTGCGCCCTTGGTGCGGCAATCCGGGCTGGAATGCCTGTGCCTTTCACTCTAGAAGTGAAGGAGGAAAGACGCAATGCGTCCGCCAATGGATCTCTTCGAGGCTCAAGGAGCTCGAACCACAGGACGACTCGTCCGAGAAGGTGAATGAGGTTTCCTCATTCCTTCGATCAAAGCATCTTCTTCCGAAAGTGCCTATGGCTACGATTGCCAAGTGGGCACAGGAGGATACCGATGCCGTGCTGGACGCCCAGGTCTGCGTGATTCAGGAGCCACTGAAGGCTCGTGTGATCACCAAACAAGACGCTAGGGCGTACTATGCAGTCATGCCTCTCCAGAAGGACTGTTGGAAGCACTTAGCTGCGAAGGAGGAGTTCAGTCTCATAGGACGACCCTTAGCCGAGGAGCGTCCGACCAACATTGATCAAGGTACTGCTCGCGTGCTTGCTGTCTCTGGCTTGAAGGAGACCTTCGACAAGTGGGTTAGCGGTGATTATTCCGCAGCCACCGATGGTCTCTCGCTGGAGATTTCACAGCTCGCACTACAACAGTACATGAGGTCAGTTGGTCTGTCAGAGAAAGATGATCTCTGGCAGTTGGCCTCCAAGGCTTTGGGAGCTCATAAAGTGAGCTATGGGAAAACCAATGATGGCACCGAGAGTGACCGTCAGCTGCCTGATGATTTCATCATGAAGAACGGGCAGTTAATGGGTTCCCCTATGTCCTTCCCAATCTTGTGCGCGATCAACTTTGTTGCGTACAAGACCGCTCTGCGCCAGTACATCAAGGCCAGAGGCGGGAATTGGGATGAGGTAGCCAAACTGAAGTCGTTGCCAGTGTGTGTGAATGGTGATGATATTCTCTTCAAAGCGAATGAGGAGATCTACACCAATTTCTGGCAGCCAGCGATCAAAGCCATCGGGTTCAGCCTGAGCCAGGGCAAGAATTACTTTGCCGGCTCATTCCTTACCGTTAATTCGGAAGGTTGGCGTCCCATGAAGAATGGTCGCTTTCAAAAGTTGGGCTATCTCAACACCGGACTGATCTATGCCGGGCCGAACGGGTCGATGAGACCTCCACTTAGGCAATCACACGCCGAAATGCCTTGGACAGGCAAATTTCAGGAGTGCCTGAACGGTTGTGTGAATCCCAAGCGTACGCTTGGCCGGCTCCTCCATTTCTATGGAAACGATGTGTGGTCCCACACGAAGGGAGGTCGTTTAAACCTCTTCGCGAAGGTGGAGCAGGGTGGCCTAGGAATTTCATTACCACCTGGAATCGAACCAGGATGGACTTGGTTCCAAAAGGCACTCGCGCACCATCTCCGCCACAAGGTCTTCAATTTCTTTGAAGAATGCAAGGTCTCGCTAGGGGCTGAGATGAATTCTCTTCTCGGCCTACCCGAAGACTTTGTGTTCACGAAGGAAACTGAAGAACCCCCGTGCCAAAGTACCTATGTTACTCCCAGACTTGCTGCGCGCAGTATGGCGAGATGATACCGTGATTTTGGCACGTGGAAAACGCAGTGGACCATCGTTCCTAGAACGCAGCCATGTGGCGAATTCGAGCACCGAATGAAGGATTGTCCAGCGGACGAACCCAACTTCCTCAGTTATTAGTTGCCGTGGGAGGAGACGGATAGTAGACGTTTCTACCATCGATTGTCCGCTACTATTATTAAGGCAGCACTGAAGGAGAAGGGACGCCTTGCGGATCCTTCATACTTCCCTTGGGAGCTACGGAGAGTATGCTCACCCCATGAATTGTCGGAGCAGCAGGATCGGATTGACCGAGAACTGCAATTCGTCAAGGGTTGGGAAGAAGGCAGTTTTGATGCCAAAAAAATTTATCGTGTGCCTGCAGTGTGGACCGACTACACGTCGGTTCGCTGAGTCACATCCCTGTGACTCCGCCACCAGGACCAGTTCCCTACCACTTTCGCATGGGATGCCAGGAAGATGTAACGCCAAGAAGGGACAACTAGACCCAAAGGATTCCACAAAATTCCTTCCGCGAGACCAGACACGGTCATAGGGAGGTCGGGATTGAGGGTTTATAGGTTAGTCCTTGAGGCGCCAAGTCGGAATGGTAAACCGTGCGGAATACCGGGCTTTCCTGATAGTGATCTGGGGGGCGATGGGTGTCTCCACCACGAGATTCCCCCAGGGTAGCAGTTTTTTCTTAAGGAAGATGACGTATGACTGGAAGGCATTGGGGATTGTTTTTGGCCCATTGGTGGAATTTCTGTTTGGTCCTCACAGCCCCCGAAATCTAAGATAAATACCAGAAATGATGATTTCAAAAAATTCTATCTCCTTTCAAATATGGCTAGCTGTTAGTATCTTGGGTATCCAGCTGTTCGGTAATTTCGGGTGTGTCAATAAGTTTTGAGCAAAAAAAACTCAAAGGGAGAAACACAACTTGGAAAAACCGAGCCTTTGGGGGGTGGGTTGGGCTCCGAATGGATGGACATTTTGGCGCGAGCCACGGAAGGGGGAAGGACGAGGAGTCCCGACTGACCCATCCAAGATGGGCGCTATTGGGCTGCCTACGGAAGAATGTCCAGTTGGACGGAATTTTAGGATCAATGAGTTATTTCACCTACTTATTTTCATGGGGGATTCATTGGGGGTATAACCTGCTGATCCTAACGTTTTACTGACTTCCTGGGACACCCAAGTACTTCTGGATTAAGAACCTGGTAGATATTGCTAAGAAGTTGGTGAATTGGGTTAAAATTGCCATAAATTGCCAAAAAGGAATGATGATGATTCCTTACAAATCCAATCAACTTCAGAGAATGGTAATGGAACCGCAATACTACTACCAGCATCTTCCAGTTCGGGTGCTGTTTGAACCCTAAGGGATGGTGTTTTTTTGGCACCCCAAGCATCATCCATTCAGCAACCCCAAAGGAAGATCCAGGTATTCATTTCGGAGGGTGTTTGGAGCACCCCGTGGCCGTCCACCAAAAAATGCGAACCAGCGACCGCACGAAAGCAACGAAGAGGGGCACCAAAAACATAGGGATCATTAAATGGAACCCATTTTTAAGGGGATGAAACAATGCAAATCGAAGGTACTTTATAGGGATTTTCCTTTAATAGTGCATTGTTTGGGGTGGTAATACCTAGATCTCCTAGATTAGTGTAAACTCTCTAACGTAAAAGGTAGGTTCTTTTTGGTGAATTTGGACACACATTTTACACTCAAAATCTAGGTGGTGGCTTCAAGTTTCAAACATTTTTCATTTTCAGCCCGATCCCTGGGGAAATGATCCAACTTGACGAGCGTATTTTTGAAGTGGGTTGGTTCAACCACCAACTAGTTGTAGGGAATGTACCCTCTGGTAAACTAACATAGCCATGGAACATCCCCATTTTCAATAGGAAATACATCTTCAAATGGTCCATTTATACCTGGCATATTTAGAAAAGGAAGATCCAGGTATAATTGATCCCCTGCCAACTCACCCGACTCTTGAGGTCTATCAACTTTTGACAAACTTCGCCTCCGAAGGTCCGTTTCTTGGGAGGTTTGGAGTTTTTGGTCGGGAGGTCTTGGGGTTGGGTTTGTTGCCCACCCTGTTTCTTGGAAGGAATGTTTGGGAAACATAGATTCCGAATCATTTCCAGAACTTAGGAATGTTTAAAACCATAGGGATCTGGAAGGAAATGTTTAAAAACCGAATCATTTCCTATTTTTTCGTGGAAAACATAGGAGAAGTGCCATGAAATTTCAAGATTTTTTGAGAATAATGGTGAACGTAGAATGAGGAAAACATCGGAAACGCATCACCAAAAACACTGCAACTGTTGTGGGGGGGCGGTGTTTGAATTTAAAGAAGGGATATGTTATCCCAGCCCCGATCAAGGAGGCATTCAAATATCGATTTGTTGGAACCCCTATATGAACCAACAAGGATTTCACATGACAAAAGATGAACCTCCCAAGTGATTCAATACGTGACCTTTTTCATCCCCAATCCTTGATCCTTGGAGGTCACGTTCACAACCTTTGAGTTCACAAAAAACCACCACCTGGAAGTTCCGTCGCGGTTGCGACGTTCATTTCCATCAACTGGGTTTCCCCATAAAACCGGCCAAAAACCAGTTGCCTATATTTTCTTGGATGCATCCCAAAAAGGTCAGAATGGCATTGCCAGGTCTCCTTTTTATTTTTTCTTGTGGTAGATTCACACATGGCAGAACTTCACATTTTTCATTTGTGTTGAGTGAATTTCCCCACTACTCCTGGATGACCCAACGGCATTTGGTGACCTGTGGTGACGTTTTTTTTGTTCAAAGGATGGCCATGTTGTTTGTCCATACCAAACGGAAATCTCCATGAACCAACAAGAAGGGGCCCCCAATAGGTTATTTCATCTATGGATGAAAATCCTATCTCTGCTGCATCGGACAAGATTCTGATCGCATAAACATGATGAAGGGCCACCACAGCGAGTCTTCTTACTTTACCACCTATGTCTGGCAAGGAATTTCTATTTTTTTTCGGGTACTTTCCACTTTTTGTTTTGGACATTTCCAACCAGAAAAAAACCAGAAAAAACGATTTCTATTTCTCAACCTGAAACCCTGCAACCTCCACCCCCAACCCCGGAAACTCCGATCATCTTCCAGTTGGCTGTCCATTTTTCAGGGGCTTTCACTTGCTGGATTCAACTTCGGGGAGTCCTCGTGTTTTCCTTGGGTCCAAAATTCGGTGGGCTTCGGAATGAATCCCCAATTTTTGGGGTCCGAAAAGACACCCCGACCCACTTGGCAGAGCCTGAAATCAGGATGTACCGATGCTGGACTGGAGATAGAGGCCAAGGGAAAATTTTGAATTCGTTCAACGTTTTTTTTTTCGCCCAAAGAGAGGGTGAGTTTTTTTGTTTCAAACGGCCCCACCGGGGAATGATTGCGGCATGCCAGTCGTTTCGGAGACTTTGGTGCCTGGTTGCCACATGATTGATATCTTGATACAGGGGGCGGTTGCATACGCAACATGAATGCAGGATGTATGATGCAGGTAGGACAACTCTGAGAGAGATGTTTTGGCTTGACTTGCAGGGAGACGTGACAATGACATACTTGAAGAAAGGCACAAAAAACACAACAGAATAGAAAAGACATGTGTTTTTGATGAGTTAAATAGTCACTAGGGAAAATCACATGATATTTGCGACAGTTCTTTTTGCAGGCTTTGCCAGGCCTGCTGTGCAATCTACAACTCCAAATTTTGGTAGGGAGGTCAGAGCTGCAACATACATATAACTTTGACACGGCCCCCGCCCTGTAACAGTTCAAAAATGGTTTTTATCATATTCCTTATAACAAAATTAGCACCAGAAAGTAGCCAAATCATTTGCCTGAAGTTTCCGGTACTGGGTGTATTTTCTGCCTGTTCCCTTTCCCTTTTCCTGGGCCCACCCTCCACTCTCCCATCTACTCATTTCTCTTCCACCAGACCTGTTCTCCATTCTCCACTCTCCAACTTCCCCTCACTCTCCCCTCTCCCCCTTCCCATCTCCAGCCCATCTCTTTCATCTCCCTCCCCTCTCCCCCTTCCCATCTCCAGCCCATCTCTTTCATCTCCCTCCCCTCTCCCCCTTCCCATCTCCAGCCCATCTCTTTCATCTCCCTCCCCTCTCCCCCTTCCCATCTCCAGCCCATCTCTTTCGTCTCCCTCCCTTCTCCCCCTTCCCATCTCCAGCCCATCTCTTTCATCTCCTTCCCCTCTCACCTTTATTATTGGATGACAATAAACGGACTGTCCAAAAGAAACCACGGACCATTTTGTATATATATATATATATTTTTATATGATATATTATATATTATTATATAAAGGGAAGGGCTGCAAAGTTCCGGTCTGACGGTCGAAGTGTAATTGTGTAAAAGTTGTCATGATTCATGATAATTAAAAGATGGCATGCAGGTGATTATCAGGCTATGGGCTATGGATGTGGTTGGATGTTTGCAATTGCAATGTCCATCTGTTTCAAACACCTGTCCAGTTTCTGGCTGGGCAATGTGGCTATGGCTATAGCTATGCCGCCTATGCCGCCTCTCTATTTATTGGCTTTGTTACCGTTCGCGCGCGAGCGTTGGGTTACTACTTGGGTTGGGTTGGTTGTTTCAAGGTGTTTGTCTTTGAGACGTTTTTGTTCTGAGCGGGGTTGGCTTTTGCGTTTGGGGTTGCTACCGTGGCATGATTCTGATTATCATTCATCCGTGTTCTCTTTTCAAAGTTTGGGCTTCACATTGAACCTGATGATATGGTTGCAGCTGTGCTGTCATATCATTCCGGTCCTGTTGATGCCCGAGCTCATGTTCTTCAACGGGGTGATTCAAGAGACAACGAAAATGAAGCATTGACTGATGTCAATCAATGTCTCATTTAAACGCACATGCATGCTGGCCGAGTATGGGAGCAGCGGAACATGAATCAAGAGTCATGTCTTCAAGTTAAGTGTGGTGTGCAGCATTTTTGACTAGACGAAGACTGTGACTTATGTAACTTATGACTATGAGTCATGACTATGACTATGCCTCTTTGACTCCGACTATGATCTTGACTTTTGATTAAAAATTGGGCGTCTGCCAGGTTTTTGGCCATGTTGGTGTCGGCTCATCGTACCTTAGTTTTTCTTCATCATCTACGTCTATGTTGAGAAGGCTGGTGCTTTGAGTGTAAGCACTTGGAACTTGTCTTGTAAGTTGTATTATTATGTTTGTTGTTGTCGCAGCCCTAAACCCTAAACCCTAAACCCTACGAAAAAAAACGGGCAGCATTTCCCCTTAAAGAAATCACAAAGTGCAGGACTATATAGTAAGTAACGTCCCACAAAGACCACAACTGGACGCACAAATTTTAGCACCAGAAAAACCACAATTCATCACCTCTCGACAGCCAATTTTAGCACCAGAAAAACCACAATTCATCACCTCTCGACAGCCAATTTTAGCACCAGAAAAACCACAATTCATCACCTCCCGACAGCCAATTTTAGCACCAGACATTGGCCGATTCATTTGTTTGGATTTCGGTTGCGCCCGGGTGATCTACCAGAAATTGCATCTCGACCACAAAAAAACCACAACTCATCACCTCTCGACAGCCAATTTTAGCACCAGAAAAACCACAACTCGATCACCTCTAAACGACAGCCAATTTTACAACC